>JAOXYD010000135.1:5021461-5035333 GCA_028565735.1 Pinacopodium congolense
TAAACATCAGTACCCCCGCCACGTAAGCTACAATGTCAGCCATAAATATTTTCAGGAGGATATTTGATAATTTTGTTCAAATTCAAGGGAGTTTGGGATATTTTTAAAAACATAGGGGGTATTTGATAAATCATGAAAATACAAGGGTTTTTTTTATATTTACTCAAAAATATTTTTTAAAATGTCTAGAAATTTTTTAAAAATGTGAATAATTCTTGAAAAACATCTAAAATTTTTTTAAAATTTCTTTTGATAAACATGTCCATTTTTCCTTTTTTCAAATTTAAAAAAGAGTTTTGCTAACCATTTTTATTGGATTTTTTTGTAATATTAGTTTTAGTACTTTCATGAGTGTCTTTTTTAATTATTTTATCTCTTTTTCTCTTTTTCCATGACAAAGAAAATTGTGAAATAAGCATGTATTAAAATTTATGTGTAAATATCTAAATTAGTTATTATATTCTTCTATTTGGGTGTTGAATTCCTTATTTAAAAGAATATTGGAATATATATGTAAAGCAGTTATCATATTCTTCTATCTAGGAGTTGAATTCTCTATTTAAGAGTATAACTTTAGTAGTCTATAGTTTATTTTTCAAGTTAAGGATGTATATATGTTTTACCTTAGGATTGTCAATAATACATAGAAAATTTGGCTCAATTTATCTGAAAGATTTTCAATGATATAAGAGCGACAATAATAGGAGAAAGTCGACATGGATGGTGAAGGAAAGAAGGTGGTTATAAGTGATGAAGAAATGTAATTTGTCCCACCATATGTTTTGACCTTAAATGACAATTTTAGAAATATAATTACCCAAGTGAATTGAAAGAGGACAACTACGAAGAATGGACTAGGGTGATGCAAACCTCGTTAGGAGCTAAGAAGAAATTTAGTTTTATAAATGGAATAGTGAAACGACATGATGACAATTCACCCAAACTAGAGGATTGGTGGATTTGTGGGAAGATATCCTGGAGCAATTTTTTATGCCTAATGGCCTTTGTGTTCAACAAATCAAGGCCAAAATTATCGGCTGTAAATAATGAGGACTTACAATTGTGACCTATTATTAAAAATTGAATCAATTGGGAGGAACTTACAAACTATGATCAAATTCCAACATGTCGTTATTGATGATGCTAATGCAATATCTCGGCTGAACTTGACAAGAAACGAGAGTAAGAAAAACTTTTTTTTTTTTGACAGTTTTGGATGATTTGGTTATAGAACAATCCATTCCAACATTCTAAGCACTGAACCATTGTCCAATGTCAACAGGGAGTGGTTATTGGTATCTCAAGAGGAACACGTTCGGACTATGTTGTGAGGGAATGAGGAACATGGAGAATCCACGAACTTTGCAGTGCAGGATAGTAAGGGAGGCCGGAAATCTGGAAAAGAAACAAAAAATAAAACTATGGTATGCTCAAATCGCAAGTGGAATGGACATTATGCTGAAAATGGCTTTTACCTCGTTAGGTACCCTGATTGGTTAGGATGATCAGCTTAGAGGAACTAGTTGTGGGTCAATTTATGGACACGAGGGGTAGAATACAGGGCATAGATGTGGTCAAGCGCAAAAGGCCGATATTGCTCAGGTGGTTGGCTAATCTTCTTCATTAGTGGTGGTGACAAAAGCAGATTGTGTGGCTCTCAGATCCCTAACGAGCAAGTAGTGGACAACTTCCTAAACTTATTGAATTCTTGCAAATTAAGTACCAATGAGAAGATGACAAGTATGGGGAAAAAATGATAACTGATACTGGCTCTTATTATTTGATTGGAATTTTAAAATGTTTAATTATGAGAATCATAATGAAGTGTCTATTTAGATTGCCTAATGACAAGCAAGTGATGATGGTTAGTTTTCCTAGGATATCACATGAAATTAAAATAAGTTCTTTATATTCTAATATTGAAATATAATTTGACTTTAGTGTTATAGTTGCTTGATAAATCAAACTGCATTTTCCAATTCACTAATAAATTTTGTATTATACAAGATCGTACTTTGAGAATGATAATTGAAATGGGTGAACATTGTAAGGGGCTTTCCTACCTTAAATAGATGACACTGATCTAAGTGAGTGTGTAAGGTGAGTCTTGTGGATTCTTTGAATCGTGCTATAGAAGAATGGGATATCTATTTAAGAAAATGGTAGAAATGTTTCCTGATGTTAACTTTAGCAGTAATAATTCAGTCAATAATATAAGCGTATGATACCTATTTGAGAGCCAAACAAACTAGATAAGTGTTTTTTTTAGTGAAAATAGAGCACAAAAAATATTTGAATTGATTTATTGTGATTTATAATGATCTTATATAATTGCAACTTCTTATGGTATCTCATATTTTTTTGATAATTGTTGATGATTTCTCATATAGATTTATTTATTGATTGATAAAATTGAAGTAGAATATGTGCTATGTAATTTTTTTGCCATGGTTAAATAAAAATTTAATATGGATGTGAAAATTGTTAGAAATAATAACAAAACCAATATCACTTTCTAAGATAATTTTTTTATGAAAATGAGATAATACATTGGACTTCATACATAGGAACACCTCAATAAAATGAGCAGGTTAAGAGAAAACATCATTACATTATGAATGCGATCAAAACTTTGAAATTTTAAGTAAACTTTCTTTTTAAGTTTTGGAGATAATGTGTGTTGATTGCCAAATATTTAATAAATCAAACTCCCTCCAAACTTCTAGGGGGAAAGACGCCATATGAACTTTTATTTTAAAAACCTCCTTATTATAATCACGCGAGTAACTTTGGGTGTTTTTATTATGTATATAACTTGAACTAAGAGAAGAATAAATATATAAGTAGAAGTTGACATCATGTCGTTATAGGGTATCCCTTTAGGACGAAAGGATAAAGAATCTATGATCTTGAAATAGAAAAGTATTCTATATCAAGGGATATGATGTTTTGTGAAGGTGAATTTCCATATACAAATGTTAGTACATCATATTTACAGCATGATATTTCAAGACTAAGTTTTGTTGGAACAATTGATCATGAAGTGATTAAGGAAAAGGAAGGCGTTTTTATTGGGAATGGGGATATAATAGGAGAATTGAGTGATAAACTCCCAATTATGACTGTGGTGCCTCGTAACTCGACTCAGAATCACATGAGAAAAGTGATGAAGTAAGGAGTGCACGATAGAGGTAGCAGAAGAATTTGTTAGTAAGCAACTTGATCTTGGCCATAGGATAAAGCAATTATCTGCTTGATTGAAAGATTATGTAATTTATATTGCTCGGTGCATAAGCCCCTTTTCAATTTCATCCAAATCAATTCTGTCCTAAGTAATCCTTATCCTATAATGTATTATGTGAATTGTT
Source organism: Pinacopodium congolense (assembly GCA_028565735.1). Taxonomy (NCBI): domain Eukaryota; kingdom Viridiplantae; phylum Streptophyta; class Magnoliopsida; order Malpighiales; family Erythroxylaceae; genus Pinacopodium; species Pinacopodium congolense. The sequence continues at coordinate 5,024,830 of JAOXYD010000135.1, forward strand.
ATAAATTGTCCTTATAATATTATTCTTTTTTAGTAATTGTGACAATAAATAGGGAACTAAATTCTTATACTAAGGTAGTAAAAGATATTTAATGGAAAGCAGTCATAAAGAAAGAGATTGAGGGACTTAAAATAAAGAGACATGGAAAATAGAAGACTTACCACTAGGTAATAATGTTATAGGCAGTAATAAGTCTATAAGATCAAGTATAATTTAAATGGTATTGCTGAACGATATGAAGTATGTCTAATGATTCTTAGAAACAATCAAGTTGAGGGAATTAACTAAGACCATGTTTGGTGGAGTTTTTTGTTTTTGTTTCTGGTTTTTGTTTTTTAACACAAAAACCAAAAAAATAGTATAAAAACCTAAAAAAACATAAAAATACAACATAAAAATCGACAAAAAATATAAAACAAATGAAAACACACAAAAAAAAACAGAAAAAAAAATAGAAAACTAAACTAAACAATCCCTCAATTGGGACTCTCACTTTTGTTACAAAGATGGTAACAGTTTAAACCTTTTTATCAATAATAGTAGTAGCAATAACAAAGTGATTAGAACTTCACCAAATAGATGATGACAATGCGTTCTTATATGGAGATTTGGAAGAGGAGGAGTACATAAAAATGATATATATTTTATACCTTAACAGTTGGAAAAAGTATGTTGACAGCAAAAATCACTTTACAAATTGTAATAAGCTTCCCGATGTTGGTTTTTTAAGTTGATGACTATTTTAAAATGGTGTGGATTTTTTCAATCTTATTTTGATTTTTTATTATTTACTTCAAATTAGAATAAGATACAATTGATTATTTTAATATATGTTGATGGTCTTGTTATTACTAAAAATAAAAGTGTTGTAATTAAAAAATTCAATGAGTATTTGTGTTTGTATGTCAAACGAAAGATTTGAGAGTATTGAAGTATTTTTTTTAGGAATAGAGGTAGCTATGAATAAGGAGGGTTTTTTTTTTATCAAACCAAATATGCATTGGATATTATTGGTAATAAAATTATCACTCAATAATGGTAGATAGCATGTTATTGGTAGATTCAGAAAAGTATCAGCAGTTGATAGGCTAGTTTATCTAAAGGAAGAATATTAGGAAGAAACCTTGTGAGTGGTTTGCTATTTAAAGGGTAAGGAATCCTCTTTTGAATTGATTGTGACCTACTGTTATATACATATTGTGATTCAAATTGAATGAATTTTCTTTTAACTTAACAATTTCTCACTGGTTATTTATTTCATTGGGACATTCACCCATTTTTTAGAAAACCCAAGAAATAGCATACTGTGTCAAGATCTTCTACTAAAATTGGATACAAGTCAATGGTTATGACAACACATGAACTGAAATAGTTGAAAGATTTGTCCTTGTCTTTGGGGTATCTCATTCTAGACCTATAAATCTATACTGTAATAATCAAGTAACAATGCATGTCATTGTAAATAAAGACAACACACTAATACAACACAGAAATCAAGGATAAAACACAAAAATCAATACAAATATATCAAAACAACAATTAAAAATCACAACCTACAGCAATACCAAACGACCCCTTAGTATTTTAGGAGTGCATAAAATATATAGAAGTCGATCGTCATATTGTATGCGATGAGATATAATGTGGAAATCATGAAACTATTTATGTTCAAAGTTTCGAGGAATTAGTAGATATTTTTACCAAAAATTTGAGCAAACAATAGTTTGAATACATTTTGCACAAGTTAAACATTCAAAATCTTCGGGTACAGACTTAAGACAGAGTACTGGAATGTTCATATAAATATATAAAGAAATTATTGCATTTTTCTATTTAGGAGTTAAATTATCGATTTATGAGTGTATTTTTAGCACTCAGGAGCTTATTTCCCAAGTTAAGAATATGTATACATATTATATATATATATATATATCGAAATCTTCATGTACAAACTTACGACGGAGTATTGGAATGTACATGTAAATATATAAAGAAATTATTGCATCTTTCTATTTAGGAGTTAAATTATCTATTTATGAGTGTATTTTTAGTACTCGAGAGCTTATTTTCGAAGTTAAGAATCCCGAGTACTAATAAAAACGCTCATGAATAGATAATTTTCCACGTTATATATATGGTCTTAAGATTATTAATAATAGGAAGAAAATTTGCCTCAGTTTATCTTGAAAGATTTACTCAAAACTACAAACTGCAAAACGAAACTTGGAAGATGTTCTTCACAAATGAATTAAGACACACTAGACAGGAACAAGCTATTGACTGACATCACAAAAAGATTTGGCACGAGTAAAAATCACGGAAAAGAAATTTCAATGACAGTACTTAGAGCTACTTTATCAAAAGAAGAAGCAACCACAACAAATTAACACAAAATTAGATTTATCCTTTTCCTCTTAATCAAAATATGCACATGCATCATATATCAAGTGCAAGAATTCTATACGGTGACTTTATCCTATAATTATCAATCATTTAATTATGAATAACTGTCTCCACAACTATTAATTATATAAATAGAAAATTAGAAAGTTTAAACAATTGCATTAATGTGTCCAACCGATAATCCTCTTTATATGTCTAACCAATAAATCCTCTTCATAAATAGAAAATTAGCATAAAGAATTTTACTAGTAATCACTTAATGGATGTTTTCTTTAATGTGTGGCTGGTCCTAACTTAATCTAGTGTGATGCCTACTAAAATTACCAAATTAGTATGTAAATTTGGTTAGTTAAGCAATTAGTATATCCAGCAAAAACAAAATAGGATGTGGAACCAAATTAATCAACTCAAATAAAAATTTACAACTTAGGAAACGTGATTCCCATTTCTCCTTCTCAGCATGACACCATCTTCTAAAAGATTAAAAATGTGGTTGCACTATTTTTATAGTGAACAGATTCACAAAATAATGTAATGTAGCAGTCAGTTCATTGGTACCAAGCAAACATCCCAACCCCCTCACAAGCCTGATACCCGCAAAGTTCGTTGAGAGAGACATTGTGGCCTGTCACTGGCGTCGCCGACTTTTGAGGAGGTTGTCCCAGTATGCCGATAAGAATCAGTACTATATATAGTCGTTGCTTTTGTACATACATACAACAAAAACTTGGGAGGCCAACTGCACTGCACTGCACTCTACTCTTGAAATGGTCAATATGGGCGCCTCTATAAACGCATTGTGAGTGGGTAAAAGGAGATCAAAATATAATCCACATATCTTTTACATGGCATGGCATCTGAGTTTAGCTTCAAGTACTCATTTCTTAATCCAATGAAAAAGCGCCCCCACAGTACCTGCATGCTTCCTCATCAATAATCATGAACTTATCGATGATGTGCTATCAAATATTATGTTCTGCTTCTTTTAATTTATGAACACCAAGATGATGATTCTTCGATGTCATGATCATGAAATTAAAACTTTTTAAGGCTTAATTCTTCAACATGGATGAAGAGAGTAAAAGCACATGCACAACATCTTGAAAATATTCAAGCATGGAAGATGAGCATCTGAGGCCAAATTTAGTGGTGACAATCATTATCAGTACCCAAAACATGACAAGAGAACATCTGTTACCTGTTACTGAACTTCTCAACAGCATCAGCAGCATAAAGAAGTGTTTCGTTGGCTTTTTCCAGAACCATATAAAGCTCCTTCCCTCTTGTTGTACGAGCAATAACCCAAGCATTATTTTTTGCTCTAATGCATATTTCCATATCTTTCTCTTTACCCATGTTATCCAGTTTTGCTCTATTCTTTTCCAAATCTACCTCTTCTCTGAGCTTACTCATTGCAAGTAAAGATTCCTGCATCCCACCAGCATGTCAGAAAACCAATAATAAGACATCCAATAAACCAAGAGCATATGACACTCATTATGTCATGATTTTACATTAATTTTTATCTATGTGCAAGGCATAGCGTGATTTCAGACAATATTTCTAAAGAAACCTGGGAAGAATCTCACAAGAATGAGATGGAAATCTATGACTAGGCTACAAAATATAACTCGATACTCAATGAATATTCCACAGGCCTTAAAACAGGGCAGCCTTCTTCTGTACATACAAATGCAGACATGCATGAACATGTATACATGTATCCATACATGTCTGGATATGAACATATATATTTATATGCATACATATGAATGTACGTTTTTTTCAGTTGGCACAAGTTTTCAGTATGTTGGCCATTCTCTCATGAACTAAAATAACAATGAAGGGCTAGAGAGGGAAACACTTAAATAAGTTAGTCGATGTTGTGTCATTCAAAAGTAAACATAAGATTTCAGTGTTTATGGGAATGCAAGTTAATTCAACCCATTATTATGATGGAATCTAACTGAACTGATTTAGAAACTGAAATTTTCATATTTGATATAAATATTAAATGAGAAAGTTCAGCTCAATTGTTTTGTCCGATTGGACAATGGAATGCAAATAATTGATACAAGAAGCTAATTTCTCTTCATATATATTCTTAAGAACTTTACATGGAGCATATACTGTAGGTTCACAACTTTGTTTGTTGGCTGTACTTCAGATGAACTGAATTATAAGTCAATCTCAGACATTCCGAACAGAATTTGTTAATAGTACAGCAAACCCATAGACAAGTGAATTTCAATGCAATTCACTTAGGTTCATCCCATAAATAAGAGTGAAAAAAATATCAAACAAATTAAGATCATCAAATTTTATTCACATCAAACAAGCTCCTACAGTTTAGGATACACACAGATGTTTACTTCAAAGCACCAACAACCCCAGGAGCAACGCTCTGATAATGTATCCAAAAATTTGGAAATTTTTCTAGGTCTCTTTTTCCCTTTATGCAAATTAATTGTTATATCCCTTCAATGTCAGAATATAGAAAGGCAAAACCAACATACTAGTTTTAAACCCACCGTAAATTGTCATCAATATGATGCTTTTCATGACTTGATTCACCATGTCCAAACATTAGATTTGTTAACGTTGCTACCTAACCAGCCCTTCACACACAAGAAGTATTCATCCAAGATCATGTCAATATTGCTAAGCAACATCATGATTTGATACAAGTACCATTAAAGCATGCTTACTGGCATATTCTGAGAGGTAAATGTTTAAACAATGGCTTCAATAATGAAGAAAGATTGTGAACAGAATTACCTTTGTTAGAGTTGTAACCTTTACTGCTGGGGAAGCTCTGGATACATTTCTATCACCATCAATGAGTAAATAGCGATATCCACTTACATGATAAGCATTCTCCCCACCCCATCCTTTTGAGAGTTTCTCTTCAACTTTCAACATCTTAAGGGATGCCTACCAATTTGGCACAGAATAAAACTCAGATAACATCGATCAATGGATAGATTATGAATAACTGCATGTGATATTTTTGACAAGGTAAAGCTGAGAAAATAATGCACAGAGGCTGAAGACGAGGTCCTTGAACATCAGTTTTTTCTTTTCTTATGCAACCATCTAGAAGGCCCAACTCTGCCAACCACATATAAAGGGCAAGGAGATCATTTACACCATAAATTGTCAAGAAAAGTTGTAGTGACCAGCTCCTAACATAATCCAATAGCTAGTAACAAAAAATGGCTAGCTTCGATGTAGCATATATTGCACACATGAAGTTGGGATCTGATATCATGAAAGGGACCAGGTAAACCAATCTAGTATCAGCTTTTGAAATTTTCAGGGAGGGACTGATCATCACAATAAGAAGATTATTCTAAACAAAGCATTAAGATAGATTTTTATAATTGAACCCTATTCAGCAAAATGGTAATAAAATCAGCTTTTCTTAGTCCATGAGCATAGAGATAATTCAAACTGCCAAGTTGCTTTTGCTTACAAAAAGGAGTGCCAGGATTGTAGTACACTTGCACATAAAACGTTGTTAGGTCAGCTTCAAATTTAGTCCACAATTATCAAATGTACAATCCTGAAAATTCTTGACGCAACTCAAGAAAATGTAAGGTACAAAACAGATTCTAATTCTATGCAATTTCATGCTTCCCTTGTCAGACATCACCGAGTAATAAAATAGGAAAAGCTCATCTACCATATTTGCAAGCTATTTTTCTACAAACCTCTATGTAGTAGTACTACTATAAGGATTCTTAAGTATCACTCAACAATGAAGGAAAAGATTGCAAGCAAGAACTTTCTCTTTCCAAAAATAATGAAATGTTGGTATACTAGTGCACATTGGAGAATGCAAAACATAAAAACCTACATTGGGATTAGGCATGACCATGGAGATGATTGTTACTACATGAAATATAACAGAATAAGGAAGAGACATGATAAAGATGTTTTGCTCCTGTTTCACAAAAACATTCAGAGCCTCACTTGATCCGGTTACCACATAGAAGTTTCAAGGTTGTCAAGAAAGGGAAGAAAAAAAATAGAAAACACAACCAGAATGGTTCAGAAAAAGACTCTGGTATTCGGAAACTCAGAAATAGAGGGGCAACATACAGACAATGAAATCACTGTAAGTCATATAACAGCAATGCCATTTTTTCTTCACATGTGAAAAAGTCGACTAAACACATGCAAGTACAGGTACTTGTAGACAAAAAGTTAGTAGAAAATAATTATGTCAGAGCAAGAACTTACACTTTCAACTATTTGCTGCTTCACCTGGGAGACACCTTGCTCCCCATTCAGAAGGGATGAGACAGGAATCAGAAGGATTAAAGTAAGGCTTTTGTATTGATAAACACAGAGATACATTCTTTCCTCAGTCTGCCGAAGATAAATAGTTGGAGTGGCAGATATCAAACTACCCATCTCAGAACTTTGAATATCAGTCCCAAGAAATCCATCCTTCCCTTTATGCCACCTATCATGTTGCAAGGGTCTTCTAATGTGATTATTGCTGTTTTGTCCAGGAGAAGCATCCTGAGAGTGATATCGCTGTTCTAAAATGGAGCCAGAATATATCGAGGCTGATGTTGCAGTAGCATTAGATGCAGTACTTCCTCTGAGTAAAGAGGACCAGGAACTTACTCCAGAAGATAGAGCACGTGGGGTCAACCTTAGAACTGCATATGTAAACAAATTTATAGTATCCTCCTGACAAAAGCATAGTAATGAAGGTTAGTGTTTCGCCCAAATACACTCAATAACTCGGGAAATATTTGGGAATTTTGTCAAAATCAATGTCATTGATTTCTCATCAATCTCACAAGAAATTAAGAAGACAAGCAACTTCATGGTTAGAAAATCACTAGTGTCATGGATCAACTTTGGAGATTGAACCATACCGGAGAAAGCGTAGAGGACACAAGCAGGTCCTGAAACATAATCAATGAGTAACAAGATGCTGACCCCGCAGAATACTCTAGCACCTTGACTAGTGACTGCCAAAGAAAGATCATCATCAATACCATAAATGAGAAGTTTTACAGTTTCAGCTGCGATCATAAATTTAGTTGGGTGCCTAAACAGAGACTGGTAATGCAAAGCAAATTTTCCACAAAATAAATGTTACAGGTTAAATAATATGAAGGCTTTGTAAAGTATGCTAGAGGGTGGTACAGAATGGCAATGCAATATAACTGTTGAATGTACAGTAATATGAGCCTAATCCCCAACAATGCTCCTCATAACAGATCTGGATGAAGTTAGATCAAAATAACACGAATATAGTTGAAAGTACAAACAGTGCCACTAACTCAAATTCAGAGTTCACTAGTTTCCAGTATAACCCTGCATGTGCCTACAGAAATGCAGTCGACTTAGTTGGTGACTTTCTCCAATTTGATTGACTAGCTACGGACTTAAATTAAAAGCCCTACAATGTTAAACACATTTTATTTCTCACATTCAAAATCGGGTAGAGGTCAAATTAATTAGTTGGGCCCTACAACTAATCTCAGATGCATGAGCACTCTTGTCTATCAGGAAATTCAAAAATTAAATAAATAAAAAAAAGAAAAAGAAAACCCTCACTGGCATCTATTGGTATTTTTGGGAAGTTATTGAAAAGCTCCACCATTTCACCGACATGAAATCCTAAAAGCATTTCGTTATACAAACCTGAACTTCTATAGCCGCCTCCCTCCCAACAGTCAGCATCTGTACAGTTCCACGCTCCATTAGGCAGTCACGAAATGTTGGTAACTGGAGTTTCTTTGTGATAAGAAAATCTGTCGCAGAGATAAAGTTACATGTAAATACACCAACTTCAGACAATACTTTGGTAGCTCTAATCCAATGCAAACCATTTGAACAGCAACTTCAGCATACCCCAGCAGCAGTAATCCATTGAAGACCACTTTCGATATGCTGACAATTAGTGATGTATAATAACATATTTTGAACAAAAGGCAGAATATATTTATTCAGCATAACTAGTGGATGTAATCAGTTGTAATTCTCACCACTTAGATAATCCATGATAAAAGAGTACAAATGGGTTCGAACAAGTCCTCCACTAGGTTCTTTCTCAAGCATTGATGTTATAGATCCATGGAACATCATGAAAAGATTATGAACTTCCTTAAGAACCTTTTGCAATGCATCAACCCGCCAAATGGCTTCTGATGCTTTATTTTTCTCCACAACCTATGCAAGGTTAAGCACTGATAAGGGATTTCATCCGATTCAGAAACAAAGCATACAAATATCAACAGGCAGATAATCAAAGCAACATAAGAATTGCTATCCTCTTTCACTACCATAATCACATATTCACCATCACATTAAACAGCACTGCTTATAAAGGGAACAGAGAGCACACCATCACCATCCAGATATCTGGCTCTGCCTCATAAAAAATATGAGAGTGCCTCTCTGCTTCAATAACCTCACAGGCTGCCTCTGGAGAGAAAATCCTGCAAAAAGTTCAGGTGGAACTATAAAGAGGAGCAATAATATATTCAAATAAATAGTTCATAGCCACACTACCTTCTGAAGGGAAAAATAAATAGATCAAACTATTTCAAAAAAACCTGATATCTCATGATAATTGAAGAAACTTTGTAAGAAACATATAACTAGAAAAACATCCCAAAAAAAAAAAATTATGACTAGAAACTTAAACACTATCCCAAGCAAAATTTACTACTGGCATTTTGAAAAAAATATAAAAGAATTTGAGTTCCCTGTCCTCAGCCCCTCAGAAATCAATGTGATACTTCCCAAGCAACACAATGGAGTGGGACCAAACTTGATACGTACCTTGTAAATGTAATCAGTCCCTCGCTAAGCCCTATCACAGACAGTTGAGTTGAGAAGGGCAAATCAGCAGGAAAAAAGAACAAAATCTTGTCCAGTTCCTGGCCTTCCTGTTGTCCTCTTTTCAAATCAAATACGCAAAACTGCATGCCATCATTGGCAGTATTTGCAGATGCCAAACCCATAACTTCTTTCAATTTGCAAATCTTGAAGGAAAACAAAACAGGGAGAAAAAAAAATCAGCCAAAGGAGCATATTCTCAAAACAGAATGAAACCGAACTCAAGAACAAATGTGAACATGAAGGGTGACAATCAATTCAAACAGTACTGGACAGTGGACACCAACTAACGCTTGACTTACTTAAAGTAAATCCTTAAAAAATATGGATCCCGTTTTATTAACAGCGAACTCCACTACCGCATACAGAACATAACCAAGTTAACATTTCCCTCAACATCAAACTCAATCTCTGATCATGACGAACCCTTACCACAGGATAATCATAAACAGGAAGTTAAAGAGTCTAAACATCACAGCTAATCTTCAACCAGATTAAGCTTCTGCAACTAATAACTCCCCGTACCCCAGCCAGAGAGAAAGAACGAGAGAACAACCGAGGAAGAACATAAAATTTCCCTATCATCTTATCATATAACTTATTTCTCCGAGGACTAGTTACCCAGTTCGTAAAATCCAATCCCAACGTGGTCCGTACAGTCGTAAATGAACCAAATTAACAGAATCCAGAATGTGGAATCATTAGAACCTTAACGTTCCCTCACTACAGATCATTAATTAAGAAACAATTTAATCAAAGCAGAAATCAGAAAAGAGGTAGAAAGAAGGTATGATTTAAGCGGAAATTTTATACAGACTTACATGAAATTGAGGTTCTGCAGAGAATGATGCGAGAGAAGACAACCTTGGTGCAGAGTGAGTTTCTGTTTGACGCAATTTGGAATGTTAGTTACAGCTAACTCGTTCATATGGTGAGGTGAGCTCCACTGGCAATTTATTTCTTTGGGCTAACCCGACAATGGCCCTACCCAAGCTCACGTTTTTTTGTTTCAGGTCCAAATTGATCCCATCTGCAAAATTTGTTTGCTCGGACGAAGTTTAGGCCTAATAAATCTTTGAAGACCCAAGTCAAGTGTCTACTAAACGCCCGTTTAGATGGGTTTTTAAGAGGTTAATAAATTCTTTTTTTTTTCAGAGAGAACATTTTTGTCATTGAAATCACTCAAAGTAAGACAAGGGTGAGCAATTTTAAAGCTAATATTAGGCCTTCC
>JAOXYD010000135.1:5046336-5090874 GCA_028565735.1 Pinacopodium congolense
TTTACAAAATGGTCTATAAATATACTATATTATGTAATTTTTAACTTAACTTTAAAATTTAAAAGACCAAAATACAAAATTTTTCTTTAATTTTTTAATATTTTTTTCCAATACCGGCCGGTATTTGAATCCGGTACGAAATCGAGATTTCGTACCGGTTGGTGTCCGGTACCACCGGTACCGAACACCATGCTTCCTTTACTGTCAAGTAGACTTTATAAAAAAGACCGCATTCCTTTGTTAGATAAAATAAATACTAGGGTGAAGAAGTGGATTGACAGATACCTCTCATATATTGGGGTAGTCATTTCAGTCTTATCCACCTTATAAGTTTATTGGTCTACTCATTTTATCCTGTCTTCCTTTGTTATCAATGACATTGAAACCAAATTATTAAACTTTCTCTACTCAGGAGCGTCGACTTCTAATCATTTAGTTAAGTTAAGTGGAGTGATCTTTATAGATCTAAAAAAGAATCCAGATTAAGCATTAAACATATTAAAACCTGAAATAAAATTCTTTTAGGAAAGAGATTCGTTCTGTTCGATGATCCATACACTTTGTGGGTAAAGTGGGTCCATTCTATTATCCTTAAAAAGAAAAGTTTTTCGATAACTTTTGTTAAGAGTGACAACCCTTGGAGTTGGAGAAAATTACTTTAGGTTGGGGACTTTATTAGGAATCAATTCAGAATTAAGATTGAAAATGAGGTTTCTTCTTTTCTGTGGAAGGATCCTTGGCATCATCAATGCATCCTTATGTATCTCACTACTCCTCAATTGATAAATAGATCTGATCTTCCTAGGGGAGCAATAGTCTTTGAAATTATTAGAGATAATTAGTGGAATTGGAACTCATCAAATAATGAAATTATCTAGAACCTTGCCATTAAATCCATACATTACTCACTGGATAGCTCTCAGAATGACATTCTGGAATGATTGGTAAGCCCTTTAAAAACCTGCACTAATGTTTTAACATATAAATTCTTGAGGCCTCCCCTCACTACTGTTCCTTGGTATAACCTTGTTTGGCATAAGAAAGCCAGTCCGAGACATAATTGTATTCCTTAACTGGCTTTGCTTAACAAACTTTAAACTAGAGATAAACTAGCTTTCTTCTAATTTTTCAAATTTTGTCCTTATGCTTATCAGCTTATCTGATAATGAAACTTTAAACCATATATATTTTTTAGTGTTCTTATTAAAAAACAGTATGGTTGTCTGTCCTACATCATTTCAAATTAGCCTAAACTCCTTATTTACCCTTCCTACTATCCTCCACTATTTTAAGAACCTTAACCTTCATATAAACATAGATATTAACATGTTCAAATGTATCCTTTCAACCTGTGTTTATACCCTTTGGCATGAATGCAATAATCGAACCTTCAAAGATTTTATGTATAATTGGAGCATTACTACTAGAGTGGTTTCTTAAACTACTGAAATTCTCAGTTTAAACATAGATAAGAGGTAGTAGTGTTATTCAGGTTTTATTTTATTCTAACTTTTGTTTTGTAGGTTTTGTTACAAATTCAGGTGTTACTGCTTTTAAAAAGAAAGGGAAACAACTTTTGTTTTCAGATGGAGAAAGAACAAGCAAACATAAAATCATTGTGAGGTCAATCATTGGAAAAAAAGGAAGCTCTAAGAAGATCAAGTTGAAGTGAACTAGAATAAGCCTTATGTTACTTATTTTAACAAGATAAGGAAGACAATTAGGAGAACAAAATATGTAACAAGTATGATTTAAGTAGAATCCAACAGTCTACCTTTTGATCTACTACAACGATTCTGGATTAGTAAGATTAAAAATCTAGGATGTTGGAAACATGCTTCGCAGGTAGGGTCTATAAAATCTAAACAGGAAAACTCAGATGATTCTTCTTCAACAGAATTCCCTTTTGAGCAAATGTTTTTTTAAAGAAATAGAAGATCTCGTCAACTTCACAAAGAGGAAAAAGGCTAAATGTGCAAGATTTGCCTAAGAACATCAACTCAAAGGTAGTGGATCTGAAGTTTTAGTTCAAGGTCCATTACATATCAAATAAGAAGCCCTTTCTCTTTAGGTTTTTCTGCGTCATCTTATTGGTTTGTCTTGTTGAATTTTGAGTTTAGATAGGATGAAGTACTAGTGTTCTTTGCTTTGTTTTGCAATTTTTTGTAGCTTTGTTTCCTCCCTTTAAGGAGTTTTGTTTTACCTTCTAGAATTATTATAAAAGGTTTACCTTGGAAGAATAGTTTTTGTTTATGTGTATCTTTGTACAGATTTTCTTTTGATTAATCAAAACTAATTAATAAAAAATATTGGAGAGATAAAGAGATTTTAATATATGAGTTATATGAAATTGTTAATGAGCTTTGTGAGAAGGCTACTTATAATAAGGAGCTTGATAAGTGATGATAGTATTTTTACATGTTAGAGGCCTTAATACGTAATTAATTTTGAGAATGAAATTTTTTTAAGGCAGGAAGAATTGTAAATCCCACATTTAAAGGGCCTAAATTTAGATATGGTTCAATTTAGAAAATTTGACCCAACCTTTAAAAAAAAACTTTCAAAAATTATTAGATGATTTCAGCTCTGTTTCACTTTTAGCTTTACAAATTCATATGCTAGTTTTAATGTAAATTCGTTGAGTTTTTATATGAGGCATGACTGACTGAGATTTTTGTTTGGGTGTATGATCAATTTGATCATAAGCAAGGAGGGAGGTAGAGTGGAGGAGGAGCTAAAGTGAGTTCGTCAGAGCCTATTCAAAGAAGCCATCAATTAGGTGAGGTTTGATGCCTTCTTTTTATTCTTAGTTTTATGTAGTTGAGGAGTAATCAAGTGGTATTGATGCAGAAAATGTAGGAGCTGAGCTGGTTGAGGTTGTCGAATTTTGAAATTGTTCTACCAATGGTGAGTCCCTTTCATATTTAGGTTCCTTCTTTCCTTCTTTTTAATTCGTTTCCTTTTGTTGATTGAAATGTGCGTTTGCCTGTGATTTTTATGGAAGATTTTTAGTTAGATTGGGACTTATGGTGGACGGAGATGGCGATGGACGAGAGAGGGGAAATAGTGCGAATATTGAGAGATAAAAAGATGTGCATTGATTCTTTTAGGGGTGAGAGTTGATTAAGAGGAATGGAATGGCAGTAGAGAGGAGTAATAGAGTGAAAAAATGAAGTTGAACTGAGTTAAAAAATGAATTCATATTTCTAGACATATCATTAGAGGATTTCATACTATTTCAATAGATAGGTATAATGGATTGCTCAAGACTCAAACCCAAAACTAGAAAATAATTTTGTTCAAGGGACAAATAGATTCTCTTACTCATTGAATTGATGGAACAGAAAAGAACCAAGTAAAATGTGAATTCAATGGGTTGTTGTCTAATATAATATAATAATTTATGAAAAAGGATTATCATATTCCCACAATTGAACTTGATATGAACTTGAAAAACATTCCTTTTGTGGTTGTAGAAGAATATTTTTTTAATCCCATTTTTTTATGGCGAAACGAACTAGGAAACAATCCATGTATTCGAAGCACCCGTGGATTAACGTTACAAATAAAATAAATATTGAAAATGAAATAAATATTGAAAGAGTAAATATTCCAATACCAAGCTATGACACTGAAGTAACCCATGCCATACTCTCAGGAAAAGCTTGAACGACCTAATTAGGAGAGATGACTGAGTGGACTAAAGAGTCAAATTGTTAATCCATTGTACAAGTTATTCATATCGAGGGTTCGAATCCCACTCTTTTTTATTTCATATCCTTTGCTCATTAAATAGAAAAAAGGATAAACAAAATTGTGGATTAACATAAGAGAGATAATATACAAGGATTTATAATATAGTGGATCCCAACCTGCACAAGTGAATTGTTGATAATGCTCCAAAATGGAATTCTTTTTTTACTCCCTTTTTTTTTCTCCTTATCATTCATGAAAAACAAGAAAGCCTCTCCAGTTTATGGCCGCTTCTTTATGCTACATGTTGATACTTCATAGAATTTATTCTCATGATTAGACTTTGTTAAATAAATTATAAATAGAATCTATTTAAATAAAATTTAATATATAATAAAATAAATTATAACTAGATAGTTATAATAATACATAATTAGATTATTATATATATTAGAATAAATAAAATAATATATATATTATGTTAATAATTCTATCTATCCATAATTGCATCTACTCAATATATATTAGTGTGTGTAATTATATATATATATATATATATTAATACATATATCTAATTTATGAATAAAAGAGTATATAATAAAATATGGCAGAGTTACTCGATATTGTAATAATCGTTAATTAGCAAGAAGAATATACAACTCTTCGAGAATGTCTCACGCTAGGAATTCCAACAATTTGTTTAATTGATACAAACAGTGACCCAAATCTTGTAGATATTTCGATTTCAATAAATGATGAGCTTGTTGGAGGATGGTCGGAATTTGGATAGGAGAAGAAGAAGAAGAAGAAGAAGAAGAAGAAGAAGAAGAAGAAGAAAAATAAAAAGGTATAAGAAAAAAATAAAAGTAAAACTTTCAAGAGAGAGGGAGGTTGAAGATAAAAGAGGGACATTTCTAAAATTTTGGAAAAGATGGAGGGTAGTTTCGAAAAAGCTAAAGTAAGGGTAATTAATGTAAAAGCTTGAGATAGTAAGGGTAGAATGGGAATTATGTGTAAAGATGGGTATTATGGGTGATTTTAAGTAGTATTTTGAAAGTCTTTTTGGTTATTTTAAAGTGTTTTAAGAAATTATAGAGAATTATAGAATATGTGGAAGTGATTTAGTAAATTTGGTAATTTGAGATTGATTTTGGACCTTTAATGTTTTAATCCATTAGCATAATTAGGCCCAATTCATTATTTTGGGTTTTTTTTTTTCATATTTAGAAAGTGAAATGGCCTAATGGACTTTAGTGTTTATGTAGGTTTTATGGATCAGTAGTTGTTCATTGGACTCGATATGAGGAATTCGAATTTTAAGAGGCTGAGTAAAAATTTCTAAGTTTTATCTTTATAATATTATAATTATGTGAAAATTATGTAATTTAATTGATTATGTGAAATGTGTGAAATTTTAAAAATTTTAAAAATATTTTTTATTATTAAATTAATAAATTTACCATAATAGCATATTTATCTTAGAAATATCTAATTATAATAATTGTTAGATAAAATGTGCATGTATGGAATATGTTGATAGTACGTAATAAGATTATTTGAATGATGAAAATTTTCTTAATTATTTTATGATATTACTTAATTACATAAATCTTATTGTCATATGATATTTTCATTGAGTATGAAATCGAAATAAATGTTAATTAAGTGTGGTCACTTTATGATGTGATTATTTGATTAACTATTTGACCAAATATTTTCCTTTATTAGTCAATTGATGGTTTGTACTATTATTTTCCTAATTAGTTGAGAATTTTTGAATTATAGTAATTGATTGGACCGATTATTACCATTGTAGAAAATTTATTAAAAATTATTACATCATGAGTATCTATATTTTCATATTGGAGCAATTAAATATTAAGATATGAAATCGATTATGATTAGTGATAATATATTAAAGGGATCGAAATGAGAATAAAATTGATTAACATAATGAGATTAAGAAATAAAAAGATAACTTACTTAGGTATGCATATATTCAGTGGTCTTAGATTGACATGTATTGTAATTTGAGATTGAGATTCAAATGATATGATATTGATGTGGGCTAAGCATCTCTCTGTAGAGTAGTGTCACAACATTTTAAGTCCATGGGATGTCGCGCCCAAGACTATGTACCGAAGTGATATTGGAGTATACTGAGTCCCGAGGAAATTCTATATCGCGAATAAGAGGCAGAGTGATGTTGTAGTATCAAATGTGATATGAGTAAGAGATACTTATGCTAGAAAAGTATCTACATATGCACATGCAATATTCAATTTATCTACAAAGAAATTGAGAATGTGACAAGATAATTTGACTCGGCGGACTATTACGTATAGCCCATCTATTAGGTTAAGTAGGACTCTTAATAAAGCAAATAATGAAAATCATTAGAATTGATAAATTGAATAGCATTTGTTCATCTCATATATTTACATCTCATGGATTTGTATTTTGTTTGTATTGTCTTATGTTATGAATATATATATATATGCGTAATATTCTCAAATAACTATTATAGATTATTTATATGTTTGAGGTGAGTTTTACAAAGGTACAATTATGAAGTTTTTACTAAGTTGACAACTCATCTCTTATCCATTAAATTTTTCAGTAAGTGAATAGTTGAATTTAATTACTTTTATTGTATTAGAATTACACAACAAAATTGTAGGTGGGCTAACCAAGTTGAAAGGATTCTCTTTGGTTCCTATTATCATTGACTTAATGTTTTGATTGCTATTGATTGCAATTTAGGGTTATTATGATTTATGAAATTTTATTGTTGAGATTTACGTAGATATTAGAGTATGTGAATTTGAGTATATAATTTTTCAGGGGGTTACAAGAGCTATCCCTCTATTAAACTGACAACCATTTTCTGACTAATCTAGCCTCCTCTGTCCCTCAAGACTAATAAGAGGTAATACAAGAATATTTATCTGTTTTTCGTAAACTATGGCTTTCGGCCTAATAATTTAGTTGTTGCCTCTTTTCGGCTTCTCTATTATTGCTTCATTAATAGTTCAAAAATACCATGAATAACACCATTTATATTAACAAGTTTACCAATAGAACCATCAAGATCACCAACTGCAAGTGAAAGAAGACTGCATCTCCCACTAACTGATGTTCCAACTTTAGCTTCATCCCCAAGTCGATGCCCTTCACCTATTACTACCACTAGAATCAACATTAACAATATTGATACAACCATATTTCACAAAATGGACCCCTCCATTTCTAAAGAAGCACACAAAATAATCTAGCAAGTGTGATGATGAACAAAAGAAGGTAATCGAAAGTTAAGAGAAATCTAGCTACTTGAATTGCAATTGATGTTAATTCTATTGTATTTATAATGGCTTGGTTTGAAAAAATATATAAAAAAAACCACTAAAAAAAGGTAGGAAAATAGTTTTTTAACATTATTATTTTAATTTATATTTATATCAAATCTTAACATTTTAAAATTTTTAAAAATTTTATCATTTAAAAATATTCAAAAAGAATTATAACATTTTATACATGATAGTAAGTACAATAATGAGGAGGCCACTATCAAAAATAAACTAATAAAATTGTGTTAAGTGACACATGGCAATGATAGTTAATGGTATAAGGGTTAGAGTTCTTTTAAAGTATTTTAAAATATTAAAAATATTAAAATAATTTTAAAATATTAAAATATGATCTAAATATAAATTAAAATATCAGAGTTGTTAAGAAGGCAAAAAAAATTATATCCACAAGAAATAAAAAATTATTTAATCAGGTAAGATTAAGAATCCGAATTATTCATTCAAATATATATATAGAAACATTATCTTTCATAATTTTATTTTATTACATCACAGAAAACATGACTGTTTTTTAATTGAATATGTAATTCAAAAAATTATAAATTTATAAAATTTTTATAAGAAAATATTTGACTCGTGACAAACTGATAATCAATTTATCAAGAACTGTCCTTCCCAAGAATTGTACTTGCATGTTATTCTACTACCAGCTGGAATGCCTCAGTGTCCGAATAAATTAGCAGTTCAGTATTAATTGATCCACAGAGACACGCATTACCGGTAACGTGGAGAGGCCAACTTCTAAGTCAATGATTGAAGGAGCCACGTACATGTTTCAAGGGAGGATTTTTGGGTATGTTTAATTAAAACGTGAGTTTTGATTTTTTATTGTAGTTGTTGTGTTTTTATATTAATTTTTATATTATTCTTAATATTTTTGTATTATATTAATATTTTTTATTAATTTTTATTTTTAAAAAAATGAAAACGAAAATTAAAAATTAAAATAAAATTAAACATGGCCTAAATATCATGTAATCATACTTGAAATTAAGGGTTACCAACAAAAACTTATGAAACGGAACCTTTAAAGGTCACTTGTAACGGTGCTCTTTTTTCTTTTCTTTTTTCATATATATATATATATAGAGAGAGAGAGAGAGAGAGAGAAAGAGAGAGACTTAAAACAAGATTAACATAAACAGGAAGATGTCTACCCATAAAACGCGCGAATGTGATGAGATTCAATCCTTGCGTGAAGGGCACAAGACAACACTCCATCCTTTCAATTTAGTGACATCGATATTAATTTTTTGCCAGATCAACTCTTTGCATCTATTTATCTACTTCTTCATACCTTTGCATCCTTTTTATATCCTATATATCCAAATTTCCATTGAATTGAGGTTTCGCTCCTCTTCTGGATAAGACCCCCACGTTATTTCACATTTTGTCCTAGCGAATGAAACTAGACACAAGGAATGGGAGAGCAGAGAATTGCATTCAGTAAATCATACTAATTAGGTAGCTATCTAACAACTCCGATTAAAACTACTTTGCATTACTCTTGTCAGGATCTATAAAACTTTGATTAAAAGCATTCGAATGCTAGACCATACAAATTTGCACCAGGTCAGGCTGACTACGGTCATGGAGGTTTACTTATATGTTGCATCTGGCAATCAAAATCCTGAAGTGAAAAGGAACCATAGTCGAGAAAAATGGTTCGAAATTAAATAGGGAGGGACAGAAATAAGATTTACTGCTTGTTAGTGATCTTCACTGAAAATACACAAGAAAACCAAAGTTAATCAGCTTAGTTCAGGATGCAGTACTCTCTACAAAGCTTCAACCCTTCTTATTACCAATAGAAGTGCACTAAACAGACGCAACTACTAAATTTGTTTCTGACAACAAATGGAAAGCTATGTGAGGTAACGTTGGGAAAGATATCCTACAGGTACAAATGTTGGGGCTTTGTATTTCCCGTCACCAAGTAAGAAAACAAAACATCTTTCTGGTGATATTCAGGTGAATGGGAACTCGAAAGAATATCAGAACCACCTTGCCTCACTAATAGATTATCAGCTATAGTACTGAAGCAGGCAGAGCAGACATTAGCACAGTGAAGAGCCAACAAGCAGTTCACACCTTAAACGGACATACAAGGGGATTTGTCTTCATGTTGTATCACCTCAAAAATGCAGTAGTAGTTGACTTTGCACTCGCTGTTGTCTTCCCTGGACGACTAAAATTAGTGACAACTACAAACTCCTGTAGTCAATAACCGTGACTTCATCTTCCGGTACATCAAGGTCTTGATAACTGCATATATAAATTTACTATTCATCAGATTAAAATCAGGGGCAATAAATTATTAAATACATGAATATTACAAAACCAAGCACAAACTCAACAACCTCTAATTGGAAATAATACCTTTCACAGAAATTGCTCCCATGCGGCGTTATTATGATCATAATTTAAACTTAAATTTGTTGGCATATAAACATATCATTCCAAAGTTAACCAAAAGTGTCACATTGTATTGGTTCCACCCTTCAGCTCAAACCTTATCGAACCAAGCCAGATTTTGGGTGATGAACCCTGCTCAGGTTCAACAACCAAATCTGGAACTACAAATGGATAAACCAAAGACAGTGCGGACCATGGAAAAGCAGTTTCCCTACCATATCAAAACATCGAACATACAAAGACAAAACAATTACCTGCGTAATCGTCTGGGATCCTGTCGAAAGCCTGATGATAAAAGAATTGGAGCTGGTCCACTTAATGGGGGACCAGCCCTCCCACTCCTACCACCACCACCTTCAAATGGCTGATCTCTAAACATCTGCATTGCAACTTCAGGTGGGGCTGGAACAAATGGCCCAAGCGGACTGCAATTACAGTATCATGGGATCATTACCAAGCCCCATATTTATTCCATAATAAGATAACAGCTATCATGTAAAACATTATCACAAGCTCAACATACCCAGCACCAGGAACTGGCATCAACACAGGTGGAGGAGCAATGTCTGATGCGAAAGGAGGCACAAAAGTATCAAACATTGGATCATCATGATTCCCCACATCAGGACCATCACCAGGCTGGAGATCACCTGCCTGGGTATTTTCGGATCTATCATATTTTTCACCACCATTTGGTCGACTATCACGTTCCCTACGGTTTCGGTCATCTTTCAAACGATTATCCGGGCCTAGCTTACGCCTCAATGGTTTGTCTCGCTGGGAAGAAAAATATTATAAACAAAAAGATAAAAATAAGAAAACATAGAAACAACAAATAGCAAACTGTCTCATACGAAAACAAATAGCACCATGCTGTATTAACCAGAACCATACACAAACTGCTCTTCCAGGTAATGCAGATTATGCATATACCAAGCATCAATATTTAAAACACATGGCAGCCAACTAAGTAAAAAATTTTCCCTTCATTTTCTTTCTTTTAAGAGAAATCCCTGGCTATAAGTCTGCAGCAGCCTTGTACCCTCTTGTTCCCTAGTCCCCCAATTGAGAAGTAAAGATCATAAAGGATATGGGTCAAAGGGCAACTTGAAGAGTGATGATCCACATCATCATTTTAAGGTAATGAATCACCTATATCTTAGAATATAAAGGGCCTTGCTTCCACTTCCTCTCCTACATCCCACCAAACAGACTTCCAAAACCAAGACTGATAATATGCTCAATTTTTCTAGAAAGAAAGCCTCAAAGTCCTCTATTGAACAAAATAGCATCCAAGTCAACACATAGAGAACAAAATCAACTCCGAAAAACATTCCATGCAGCAACAGTGCAATAAAGGGTGCAGAGTCATTTGCAGGACTTAAAAGCGAAAATCCTATTAAAAAAATGTTACAGATATAAAGTTCAATTATTTTCATAAAATCTACGAGATTTACACTTGCAAATAAATTTGAATAGTTGGAAGCATTAAGCCTCAAAGAAAGATACAAAAAGAAGGAAAGTTAGTTCTAGAAAAAAAATTCTTATGTCAGAAATAACAGATGTAGACAGTGGAGATATATTGAAGGGTTAATATCATAGGTAGTCCCTGTGGTTTTTCAAATTATCACTTTAGTCCTTATGGTTTGAAAACTATCATTTTACCCCATAGACTTTCTTTTTGTTTTCAATCATAGTCCTTTATCAGATTTTGCTGATGTGGCATGGACACATGTTAAAAATTTATTGGTCCACATAAGCAAAATCTGATAAAGGACTGATAAAAAAAAAAAAAAGTTTAGGGACTGAAATGATAGTTTTCAAATTATAAGGACTAAAATAATAGTTTGACAAATCACAGGGACTACCCATGACATTAACCCTATATTGAATTTGTGATTATGACTGGTCAAGGAAAAAGGAAGAGTAAATATGGGTTACTTCAACCATCTGTGTGTATTCAATGAACAATCTAAAAAATGTAAAATAATGGCACAAATGTGTGCAAAGGATTTAAGTCAACAAACAACAAAATCTGGCACTTAATTTTCAAAAAGCACTTGTTTAAAAAGCTCAGCGTTCTTTTTGGTCAAGGGGATTTGAAAATATGAAGTTGCATACTAAGCAGGATAAAGAAATGAAAAATAAATTTCATGCAGATTAATTTGTTCCATAGGTTCCAATATAACACTTTGAAAACCACATACGCTTATTTCGATAAGACATACCAGTATGGGCTGCTGCATGACAGGTGTGCCACCAGGTGCATCTTCATCACTGTAATCCAGTTAACAGTCAAAGCAGAAATAAATTTGATGCATAGAATTAAAAATCAAGAGAAAGAAGGTCAATCAATTATGGTACTCACGTCATGTAATTCTGGAAATAAAGCTCTTCACGTACTTTGGAGGTCAGTTCCATCACTAAATCAGGATGTTTTAGTTTGAGGTGCTTATGCACAAATTCAGCAGCATGAAAGAGCTTCGTGCAACCCTTGGCTCCACAACCATACTTCCACCCATACTTTTCATCCCTGATCTTCCGGACATAAGGCTCCAACGCTTCAACAGCTGCAGCATCTATCTTCTCCTTAGCAGTCATTATTTCCAAAGGGTCTTGACCCTTTAACCTCTCTTGCCAACGAGAGTCAACTTTCTTTTCCCACTCAATGCCACCATTATTTACGTCAGGAATCTTCCCCTCCCCTCTTACATGTCTAAGACCCTTGGCCTCATTGGTTTCAATCATTCCATAATAATCCAAGCCATGAACACGCCATAGATAAGTGATAAGAGTATCCAGTAGTTCAACACCCTCCAGACCCTTGACTGAGGTCAAGCCTCGTACTATGATAACAGGCCCAGTGGAGCTGCCATAGGATTTCTCTCTACTAATCTTGTCATTCTCAGATCCGCATAAAATATTATCCTCGATTCCTTTTTCAGAGTCAAGTTTGCAAACAAGGGCCTGTGCTTGTTCAATGTCAATTTGGATTCTTCTGGGTTCTGAACTTATGGGATGAGCTTTTGGAGCAGCTGAAAGCAAGTCAGTCTCCTTAGCCAGTGGTCGGCCATGTCGTCTCCTCTTGCCACTAGCATCTACTTCATCATCAGAGTTTGGGTCACTGGTCTGCCCTGATTTACTAACAGATGAGGCATTGATGCCTGGGCCTCTGCAATCACAAAACAAAAAGTACAATGTCAAAAAAACTAAAAAACTAAGAACTAAAGCTGGCATACAGGTGCTTATATACAAGTCCATGAAAGCAAATCTCACAAGTCCAAGGTTCCACTCTTCAAATCAAGCAAAAAGTCCTTTGCAACTTTTCTTGAAAGTTCATTCCTCCTGCAAGGAATTCAAAATTACTTCAGGGGTAACAGAAGTATTACAAGTACTCTCCAAAAGCAAAATGCTTGGCATTAGACACAAAATATAACAAGTTCACTAAGAGAATTTGATTCTCAGAATTTCTTCATCTCAATCATAATTTTTTTGTGAGATCATTGTCAGGCGCACCTTTCTATGACAGCAATCAAATTTGTTGGATGATATTTGTCCCTTAACCTACAAAATCATGCATACACGTGAGAACAAAAAAAAGTAAAGAACTTAGAGCAACCAGAAATTGATTGCAAAAAGAGATATACCATTCCTCATCCTT
This sequence comes from Pinacopodium congolense, assembly GCA_028565735.1. Classification (NCBI taxonomy): domain Eukaryota; kingdom Viridiplantae; phylum Streptophyta; class Magnoliopsida; order Malpighiales; family Erythroxylaceae; genus Pinacopodium; species Pinacopodium congolense. The sequence goes on from JAOXYD010000135.1 coordinate 5,059,474, forward strand.
ATGAGCTTCGAAGAAAACCCGCTTTTGTGTTGAAATGTATTCTGATTTATATTCTTGATATCTGCATAATAAAAAACCCTGCCATTAAGTAAAGATTGGATTTCAGATTCAATGTTAAGCCAACCATCATGTCCCCAAATCTATACCTGCGCTCAGCTTCTGCTGGTAATATATCATCTTCAAGCTCCTGAATGAACTGCTTGTATGACATCAAGCCTTCCCTGCAAAAAAATTTTATTAATAGATCAAAGATCAAGAGGGCAGACCAATTACAAAAACATGCAGCATGGATGGGGATTTTACCATTGAAAACTAGATCAGGCATGTAAGGAAAAAAAAAAGAAAAAGAAAAGAATGCTCTAACTCATAGTCCAAATAAATGAACATAACTCCAAGAAAAGATGAAAAGAATTAAGACGCATAAATATATCCTGTTAAAGAACACTGAAAATTTTTGGATCTCACATGTCCATCGAAAACACAAATATGTAATTGCACACATCAACTCTAAGAATCAGTATGTCAACGAAAGAAAATTACCAGAATAAGCAAACATAACTACAAATTAATTAAGGCAAATAAAGCAATCAGCATCGCAGCTTGGCCTCAATACAGAAATTTAAAATTTGTTGCAGATAAAAATATCCTCCTGTTATACAATAGAATATCAGGTCAAACTGCATTCACCTAAAGTCCATGAACATGAAAACACTAACCTTGGAGTGCCTCCTGTGATGGAGACATCACCATAATTACCACGACCTGAATCCCAATCTGAAACAGTAAAAAAATCCAATAAGCTAACTCACGAATAGCACCCATATAAGCTTAAAGACCATAACCACAGACATAATAGAAAGCCAAGCACTCAATGGAGAAAGCTAGAGATTAAGGGGATCATTCAGTTCAAAACAATATTATAAATGTCTTGAAGAAAAAATATGACAAGAGTACAAGAAGTGTTCTGTCCTTGGTTAAGGAATGCCTCATCCACAATAAAAGTTGGATACATTAGTAAAAATAAAGAAATTTTGAATAATAAAATTCGACCTCGTAAACAAAATCTTATCTCATCTCAGAAAAAGTAAAACAAATTAAATTGCATTAATCTCAAGGTATTGAGTTTGCCAATTAGTTAGGATCTATTGCTGGATTGACTAAAAGTTGAACCTGACAGTAAGATGTGGGAAACCACAATTCAACACACATGCAAGCATAAATAACAGCTTGCATCACATACTCTAAATGTTATGAAATTTCATCTAGAAGACACACAAATCTTGTTTGTAAACCTTGAAGCATGCTTTAACATTTCATACAAAATACAGGAAAGAATAATGGCTCCACAAGTGCATGTACAAAAACTACAATCATCTGCTCTATTAAGCAAGTTTTTCTATTCAGCCAAGAAAGTTAACCAAATAGAGGGAATATAACGGATCATTTTAACACATCCCAAGTTGCTTCTGTAAGACCAAGAAAGGCCAAAAGAGTAGATATTGTATGAAACTCTGAGGCCAAAGAGTTTATCAATAAAAGGAAAGTTGCAGAAACATACATTGTCAATGTTAAAGAGCCAATTCTGATCATCATGCTCATCAGCAAATCATTTCTTTTGTTCATGTTGACAAAGATTTGAAGATTATTTATTATATCCACTCAAGAGGTGTGCATATATCACCTGAACAAGAAAGAATATATCAATCTGAAAATGAAATAAGCACATACCGGAAGGACCACCAAAGTATCCCCCTGTACGACCAATGTACCGCCCATGAAGCCTTTCTTCACCAAAAGCAGGCCTCCCTCCTATCTCCCGTTCAAATCCACCAGGATAATCATATCCAAACCTAAACCATCATGGCATCATAGAGCGCATTTAAAATTTCACGAAAACTGTATATGTAGAGGCTCATCAATGCATGAAGTGTGAATCAGAAATAGAAGGAGAAAAGAAATGACGGAAGCACTGACATGAAGAATGAAATAATACATGTGCCAGATACATAAGAACTATGCAACAAATGACTAGGAAAAAAAACAATTATAAAGTCCTATAAAGATGCAAGAAATGATGAATTCAAGAAAATTCTCTCAACTTCAACAATTTGATTAATTGAATTATAATAGATGACAACCGTAACTGCACAGCAGCCCCACCATTAAGAATTCAAACACAATGCAGTATTCCTTGCCTGTAGAACATATGCAGAACGAAATACTTTTCAAGTTATCCATACTGACACCCAAGCAAAGAGATTAAAGTCTATCATTCCCCTTTTTCTCTTCTCTTACATGTAAAAACCAGTTCAGATGGTGCACACCATTTTAGGGAATTCACATAAGTGACTGGTATCTACAACCAAAATTAACCATCACCCGATCCTCCATCTTGCTATATACCCCAGCTAAACTATGTATCAACCCATAAACTTATCAAGTCCAGCAACAGAACCTCAGTCAGTTTGAAATCATTTGTTTCACTTCCCATTCATGGTATAGCTTTCAAGGTAACATGTTTATGTCACAAAAACAAAAAAAGTATGAAGCTCCAACCTGAACAAACAGGAAATTTGAAAGACAATTTTGTTATTCTTTTAGTCTCAAATTTGTGCAGCCCACTCCTAATCCTTCAGTTGAACACAGAAAAAAAATTTCACAATCAATCAAGGACCTACCAAGATCTACCTTCATTTCAAGATTCCAAATGCACGAGATATTACAATAGCGATGGATATTGTGTTAAATTCATTTTTCTACAAAATCTTGCATAATCATGCAGTCCAAAGGGAAACTAGTTAACGAAAGCTTACTTCACAGTCTACTAATTCAGACATTTGGTCAACCAATCACTCGGTCACTAACCTTCTATCTCCGGGTCCAAAGCCACCCCTAGGGCTTCCTCTGCGACCTGCATAGCCTCCATCTTCTCTTCTCGACCTCTTATACGGCGGGGACCTCCTAGGCGGCGGTGAGTGCCTTCGGTCACGGTAAGGCACCGGAGGAGGGCTCAAACTGCTCCGCCGCTTGTACTCTCTATCCCTCTCTCTCGGCGGCGGAGGAGAGCGATTCCTATCATAGTAATCTCCACCGCGCCGATTGGGCGGTCTATCGAAGTCCCTCTCGTCGCGTCTCTCTCGGGAATCTCTATCGCGACGTCGAGGCGGAGGAAGTGGTGGAGGAGGGGACGACTGAGGATCTTCACCGGAAGGTTTTTCCTTCCGATCCCGGCCACGACGGTCCAGAGGGGAATCGACGGTCATGTTGATGACTTCGGCCATCGTAGGTGTTTCGGAACCCTAAGGAAATTAAAAAGAACAGAAAGTAAACACGACATTGGACGAGAAATAGGCAAATAGCGTTTCATCTCTCTGAAATACTAAAATGGGCCCTCTAGTTGTCTCATTTGTTGAATTTGCCCCCAAAAAAGTGTTTAATTTAGCCCCTTGAAAATAGGAAAACAATAGGAGAAATGTACATTGAGTTTAAATACACTTGATTTTTTAATTTTAATTTTAATTTTTTTATTTTACAAATTATTATTTAAATGTTTAATTATCACGTTTTATTTTTCATTTATTTTAGTAAGATTTTAAAAAATTGTATAAAAATTATATTATATTATACAAAAATAAATTTAAAAACTTAAATTAAATAAAAATTAAATAAAAAGAGCTATAAAGTATAAAAGCACAATATTAACTATGATTTATCTTTGAGTATTATTAAACTAATAAACACATTTATATTTATTTTTATATAATTTTAAACATTTTAAAATCATAGTTTTAATTATATGTCAACAATTTAATAGTTTTTAAAAAAATTTTAGTAATTATTTTAAAATTGAAAATTGGAGTTATTCATTATAATGTACTAATTAATTTTCATCATCAAAATTTAATGGGCATTTGATTAAAAACACTTAGAACGGGCCTCTAGTACCAAAACATGATTGGGCTATTTACTCGTAGTAGCCCAACAGAACCAGACAAAACCCTAGTGTTATATAATACCGCCCACTTTCTCCAAGCAAGTCTCCGCGAAACCCTAGTTGTTTCTGTAAAAGCACCGTGTAGCTCTCCGTCCAAGGGCAAGATGGTGGCCGCCAAGAAGACCGTACTGCTTCTTTCGATATCTTGCTCTTTTGCTTCATTTAGTTAAATGGGGATGGTGAGAAACTAACGCTTTTCTCCGTGTTTCGCAGAAGAAGACTCATGAGAGCATTAACAGTAGGCTGGCTCTTGTCATGAAGAGTGGCAAGTACACTCTCGGCTACAAAACCGTCCTAAAAAATCTGAGGAACTCAAAGGGTATTTCTCGGATTTCATCTTTTTGTTGTTGTTTTACTGCTAGTGTGCAAATCTTTCGTTGGATGTTTTCGGGCATTGAGAGCTTGATTTTTTTGGTGACTTGGTCGAATGTGATACGTTTATTTTGAGCATTGGATCCAAATTTGTCGATATTGCCAATGGAGCTATTTTTTGGCCTATAATGGTAGCAGTAGTTGGTTGATTATTCGATAAATGCTTCTGTTTTACATATTGCTAGCAATGAAGACCAAGTGATTGATATGTGCATTTTGAACTTTTTTGGGCTAAATTTGTGTTGTTATTTTACGTGATTAGATAATTTGCCCAGCCATTCGATATTCAGCATTGAAGTAGGTGGCTGCACATTTTTGTTAAAGAAAAAGGGCATGTGATCTGATTTGTCGATCTTGCCTAAGAGTAACTGTTTGATGTTGTACTCCTATCCTGTTACAGTAAATTTGATACTTGTCCCTAAATTGCGATGCTGTCCATGTATGTTGGGTGTTATTTTAAGTTCTATAATTGTTACTTCATTTTACAATAATTCTATTATTGCAGCTGTCTATATCCTTGTTTATGATTTTGTTTGCAGTAATTCTTCTAAGTTTCAATATTTTGTTTCCAATTACTCATTTTTGCCATTTAAGTGTTGATCTCTATATTTCCTAACAGCTAAGTTGATAATTATTTCCAACAACTGCCCTCCTCTTCGGAAGTCTGAGATTGAGTACTATGCGATGCTGGCAAAGGTTGGAGTTCATCATTACAATGGCAGTAAGTATCTCTACTTAATTCTTTATATTGAACCTATATCCATTCTTATTAAATCTTACTGTGTTGCACGCATGGTTGTACTTTGTGGTGCTGCTTTGGTGTGGATGACTGTGTGAAACATGCGGTTGAAATCAACATGGTTTTTAGTAAATTGATATGCTATCATTGGTCTTGTGGCTGGGATCTTTTCAGGAATCTTTTAATTGCTTCTAGACGTAATATCCTGTGTTATTTTGCAGTGTTAGTTGCTTTCTATTAACATTTACACGCGCTTTATAGCTATCTTTGCATTGGTTTTGTTGTTGGTGGGGGGTTAAGCACCGCAAGTTGCTTTCTATTTAACATTTACATGCTTTTATAGCTATCTTTGCATTGTTTTTGTTCTTGGTTGGAGTTAAGGTAACTCTTTGGTTTTTTACTTTCTTAATGTTGTTATTGTGTTTGGAACTGTTTATTTCTTCTTAAATGTGTTACATGATTGAGTCTTGTGGTTGCCCAAAGGCCCAATTGACACTGTTACTTGGTGCTTGTATTTTGCTGCAAATTGCTAGTTACATTTTAGACCTGCATCTTTAAAACTGTTGTATTATCATCGCAGACAACATCGATTTGGGTACTGCTTGTGGCAAATACTTCAGAGTGTGCTGCCTTGGCATTATTGACCAAGGTATTTATTATGACTATGCTTTTCATATTTCTGTTGAATTTCATCTAACATCGAGATTTAACATCTTTTGAATATGATAACTTCTATTGTACAGGTGATTCTGACATCATTAAGAGTATGCCTGAACATTGATTGAAGGCTTCGAGCACAAGAATCTCCTTGCTAGTTAGTTTGTTTTTGGCAAGAACAATTTTGTGTGAACTTGTTTCAGTGTTTTCAGTTATGGATTTGTAATCATGGCTTAAAATGGATGTTTAGTGTAATAGCATGCTCCAAGCTCACATTATTATACTTTCGACTATTGATGAGCAATTATCTTCTCCTTTAATGACTGCTTTTACTGAGTTTTCCAGTTGGTGAACTGCTACCATGTTCTTTCGTTTAGACGCTGAGCCAGCCTTTTGATCCTTCTTGAAGTTTGTACCGTTTGAATTAATGTTTTGAATATCATAAGAAACCGAATTGATCCTAAAAATGAGTCAATTTTAGAATTTGAATAATTTTTAAAATTATAAATTAATTTTTGAATTTTATCAAATTTATAAAATAATTTATAAATGTATTATATTATATAGTTTTTAATTTAATTTAAAATTTAAAATTGTTAAAATATAATTTTTTAAAATTTTTTAAAATTTTTTTCAGTATTAATTAGTATTGTTTGGTATCAATAATATTAGTCGGTATTAATTTTGTATTAAATTCAAGTCAATACTATGGTATTAGTACTAAATTTAAAACTTTAGTTTGAATTATGATATAGATTCCTTGACTCCTCCGTTGCCAAACAATACGTCCTCCCGTGAGGCTTTATCGTTGGCAAAGCGCGTTGGCCCAAATGTTTTTTGTGCCGGATCGAAAAGTTTGGGCTTAATTGAATTTTATGTTGATTTGGATGGTTTAAATTCGATTAAATTGAATTTTGTTTATTAATTTTGAATCAATATCTTTTATTTCCATCAAACGTTATTTCTATTCAAGAAAAAAATAAAGACAAATATTTTCTCTTTTATACAAAAAGAGAAAAGAGGATGTCGAGGTTGTTTTGACGTTTTCATTTTAAAATTCAATTTCTTTTGACATGTCCATTTTGAAATTCAGTTGACTTACTATAAATTTAGTCAATAACTTGCACCTGATGCCTTTCGGCAAGTTGTAGTATAGAGGCTAACCTTCACAACGATCCTGACACCGCACCATGCTATGTTCTCTACCAAGCAATCCCACAGTTGAAAATAGGCACAACCGATGATTTTAGAGACATTTTGTAACATGGGACTCCCACATGAGAGCTCAAGCATAGTACAGTGTCGAGTTCGTCTGCGGCCAAACTTGCCCACAGCCATCTCATGCATCTAAACAAGCAAGAAAACCCACACCGATAGTGCCCTGTTCATAGCGTGAGGTGCCTATAGTGCTCACTTAAGCATGGCCCTTCGGCCTTCACACGTAGTCGTTGGCTGCGCATAGCACCGATGCGGCCGATTATTGCCTAAAAGAGAAAAGAGGATGTCGAGGTTCTTTTGACGTGTCCATTTTAAAATTCAATTTTTTTGGCATGTCGATTTTAAAATTCTGTTGAATTACATAAATTTAGTCAATAACAAGTTTGAGACAATTATAAAATGAAATTTGAGAAATGGTAGTACTGTAATTTTTACCTTAAATTGTTCTTAGTGCATCTTTTTAGGTCAAATTTGGTTTTAAAACAAAAATAGAAGTTGCAAGTATGATTTACTGGACGCATAATCAAACTACCCAATTTCCCAAGTTAAGACTTTTTTGGCGGGATAAAAGAAATGAAAAGAGTTTAGAAAAATAAAGGAAAAGCCCCGATAGCCTAGAATGTCGGGTTGACCCGAACAGCAATTGAAATTAGATGGCTCTTGCACCACCCGTTTAGGGCAAACTATATGAATAACTCCCAAAATTTTCCCGCGCTATCCCTCTAAGTCATCCATTTTCCCACAAGAAATATTCAACTTTCTATACCAAATTAATCATCCCTCTGCACTCGAGTAGCTTAATCTATCCAGGATTGAAACCATGGCAGAGCTCAACTGGAGGCATCACACTCTCATCCAAGCCCTAATGTCACGCGGCCCATTGAATGAGATCGAATTTCGTAAGATCTTCTCTGGTGTTATGGGCGATGACCGAGGTACCCAGCTTTCACATCTCTCTCTTACGTTTTGTTTGATATATGATTTGGATTCAGTATAGTTCACTGTTCCACGTAAGTTATCCTTTAAAACGCCTTTTACGGTGTTTAAGCCTTGAGCAAGGTCAGTTTATTGGAATTCTTGTTAGTTGGGTGATTTGGATTGAGAAATGTGCAATTCGGTGCAGATGCTAATGATCAAGATTTCAATAACTTCCTGCTAAGAATAAACAAGAAGCTGTCTTATGTTCAAATGGAACTGCGGTGCTGTAGAAACCAAAATGACAGTCACGTTTTCTATGGGCTTGTCAATACTATTTCTGATGAACAAGCCAAACTTGGAACTAAATACTCTGTTCCACAGACCACTTTCTTTAAAGGCATTGTAAGTGTCATCATCAAGCTCGTCTTGTGTTGATTTATTATACGACCTTAGAAAAGAGTTGGTAGTGCATATCTGCATTGGTAATGGTCTAGGTCCTTTCATTGTTGTCAAAGACTTTATGGTAAAAGACACTGGTTGTTGGTTTCTACATATGTGCACTGCTCATAGTGTACACTATTCCCATAGAACAAAGCAGGTCTTCGAATTAGCCAAAACAAGTTTTGAAATCAATCCTATACAGCAAAGGAAGTTCTTAGAAGTTTTTAATGCATTTTTTATCGTATCCTGTCACGTAGCTGTTTTTCCAACAGAATCCTAGGATTTCTAACTAAGTGTTCTTCCATAGAAGCTTTGTTGATCACAACAAATTGGTTGCTTTCATGTACTGTCTTACTTTGTACATTTCACATTGTTCTTGAAAGTAAGATGAAAGATATATGTAATGGATTTCAAGTGCTTGTTTTTCCTTCATTCCAAGTTCTTCCTTTGTACTGGTATTGATACAGTTCCTAATGCTTATCGAATTTCTTTTATTTTAGTGCCTATCTAAATCATGATATGTCTCTCATCCCATTATGCAACAAATAGATTTAACTATTATTGGGGACCAGTTCAGTAACTCTTTATTTGTGTTTTTCTCCTTTAAAACTTGATGGTATTTGTGCATTTGGGGGAATGAATTGAGATTGATTGAGCCATTCATGTTGCTAAAATATATTTCTCTTGTGATAACTGTGTGGAAGAATATTGTTGAATGCATGTTGTACCTGTGGATTAATTACATTGAATTTGGTTTCTAATGTTTTTATCCCAATTTCCAGATTGAAGCAATCATGCAGGATGACACAGCAAAGGGTAGCATATCCAGTATTGAGGCTCTGAATATACGACTGGAGAGTCAGGTTTGGAAACTTTTTGGTTAGAAATTTGGAGTTACATTTCACCTACTTGCTTACACCGAGTTTGGAATATGTCCGATTAATATAAAAAGAGAGAAGAAAAGAAAAGGTTTTAGAATAAATTTAGGGCCTTTAGAAAGGCGGCTTGAAATTTTTTAACTTCTAAATCAACATACTGATCTTGAAGTCTAAAATATGATTTCTTTGACAACAAAATATCTAAAGCACTAAGCAAGTTCAACATTTTGTATCTTGAGGATGTTTTACTCCCTGAAGTAATGTGTTATATTATTTATTCAGTGAATTTTGATAAGCATTTTCTGATATGCACATTCTGAGTAAATAGACATTGCTTCATTGTGTTTCTTAAGTTTATTTTCTTGCTTTATCACAACATTTTTTTCCTTTGTAATTGTGTCAAAGTACTGAATTCCTTCATTCTGTGCTAATTTATGTAGACCTTATTTTCTTCCCTGTATGCTTGCAGTGATTCACATGTCAATCCTTTGGTTTCAGGTTCAAAATGTGACAGGATCAGAGTCACAGGGCAGTCTATCTCAAGTGCCACCTGCTTTTAGGAATTTTTCAATGTCTCAAAAGGAAACAACTCTTGATGAACTTGTTCGGGACAAGTGGCTATGTAACACCTCAGATGGTCAGATAGGTCTTGGTGTTAAATCCTACCTTGATCTCCGAAGTTGGTTTCATAGTTCTGGCATCCCTTCATGCGAAGTGTGCAATGAAGCGGCTGTAAAGGTTTTTTGCTTTCTTACTTCACTGAATTTTTATTGATTTTTTTTTCCTTTGCTGTGGAGTGCAGTTTTATTCTTAAATCTTGTCTGTACATCCATTTGGGATATTGAATATTTGGATTTTATGAATTAGCACACTGGATGAGGATATTTTTGCATCCGTATACTATGCTATCTGAAAAGCCATTATTATATTGGAGAGAGGCATCCAGATGTCTTGCCAATAAAGCTGCTGTTAGTAAGGGTTAAAGTATCTCATGTCTATGTATTTTCAACATTCAACCTGTAAATCTTGAAACAGCATGCTATATCATTTTGACTACTTATCTTGAGATGGATGTAATGATCTTAGATGTTAAGCCTTAGACTACTTCCACCAAAATTTCAAATGGAGGATATTCAGTTTTAATTACATCTGATCTCTTTGATGGCCATCTTGTAACAGGCAGAAGTCTGTCAGAATGAAAGTTGTACTCATCGGATTCATCTGCACTGCCTGAACAAGAAATTTTCTCAAAGCAGGGTAACAGTCTTCAACATCAATTTGGTCCTGTCTATTATTTCAGAACTTTTACATACTTGATATGTTTTTTTCATGATGTTTGTTCACATTGTTATATTGCAGGGTCGCATAGTTTGTTCTAGTTGCGGCATTCCATGGCGATATGAAGGAGTGAAAACCGAGGCTTTAGATGAAGACGATGAGCTCAATAGGCCAACAAAGAGTCAACCCCTGGTATCCAAAAGGAAGAGACCTGAACGCAACATCAAAGTTAGTACAGATAATCCTGAATGTGATTCTACTCAGGTATCTGGTTCTAAACTGACAAGAGTGACTAGGGCAGGTGCTCGAAGAAGATAGCAATTGCCAGGAGCTGCACTTGAGAATGTTGTAAATTTAGTACAAACTGGCATTTTGGTATTACTTAATTGAGTAAGTGTAACTAGGCCTTTTGGCATGAAGCTTTTGTATGATCGGCTTTAAAGGTCCCATACGCAAGGTGATCAAGAGATCATCTTGTGGCTTCAAGATGACAGTAGCTTGAAAATGGCTTCCAGAAAGGCTGATATTGCCTGAATCAGCATGGTAAGGACCAAAAGTGAAGATAGAAGCACCCTTATATTATTGTTTCTTTTCATAAAAAGGAATATCTGAAATCTACCGCCTAAAGCCTGATGATCTTTGATAGCGTTACCAATAAATTTTGTGGGCTTTGTTGTTTTCTTGGGAACTTCAAATTCATAATCTTAGCCATGAAGTAGTTGCATCTCACGCCCTGGCACCGCCTAAGAAGAATGATCTCAGGCTCGTATCTGCCTAAGAGATTCTTTCTATTTAATAAACGAGTCTTTCAATCCTAATCACATGCGATAGGTCATTTAAAGTAAATGATTATTAATATTATTTAAAAAACTCATTTCTTCCAAGCTCCATCCCCATGTTCTTTTGTTTCAGTCAAATTAGATCTCTTTTCTTTAATATATCTAAGCTAAAACAAATGTTAATTACAAATAACATTTTAAATATTCAAATCTGTGAGAATTTATTTTCCTGTTCTGTTCAATTTAGCTTAGCCTGTTCTAAAGTAACTATAATCTTATGTTCCTTTTTTATGTTTGAAAGAACAAAATATATGTCTAAGCTGAATTATAATTACTTCTGTTGCAAATTTTTAATATCATTTTATGAAGCATATACATTGTATAAGTAATTAAAATAATTCTATAAAATAGATAAAGGCATCGCTAAAAGTGGCCACTTAAATCACCAAAAGAAGAATTATTCTTAACGGCTCTGTCTTTATGAGTTGTCCTTGATTTCTTAGCCACTCAAATCATCTTGCTTACTTTATTATTTCTTATCGTATTATGATGAAATAACTTTAAATCGATATATTTAATTAGATTGTAGGTTATAATTTTTTATTATAATATTTATATTTATATATTTTTTATTTTTATATTATATTAATATATTTTTTATTTTTATATTTAAAAAAATTAAAATTAAAATCTAACTAAACAAGATTAACTTTTTGCTTAAATACAAGGGTAATAAGACAAAATTTTAGCTCAACAAATTTTCCCTTAAAATTCTCCACCTAATTATAGAGCACTTATATATTTTAATTATTTAATTACAGTTCATTTATCATAGTTTATTTTAAAATATTAATAGGTAAACTATTTCTTTTTTACATCTAAAAAAACCGACAAAAAGTGGCATTTATTTGTAATGACTAAACTTGGAGCGTGGGTTTCAAATTCCAAGAAGAGCGTGAGTTTAAGGTAACACAATGGAACATGGTTTAGTGCTTGAGGGGTGGTGGGTGGGGCCTACAAAAAGCTACGGTCAGATCAGCTCAATGCCTATCAAATTATCATTATTCTCTTCCTTTATTGGTTTAGTTTTACTTATAATATTTATATAAAAAGATTTAATTTTTATGAGTCAAATCAGTGTGTGCATGGAAGAAGCATCCAATAAAAGTCCCCAACCTTCCCATGAACTCCGTCTCTCTCTCTCTCTCTCTCATCAGATTCTTCTCTTAACGGTCCCAAATCCTCATTCTACCTCTTTATCTCTCACTAATCTCTATCTCTCAAGTTAGATTGCTACTGAAAGATCAAACGTTCATTAGAGTCATTGCTATCAAAAAATTTCTTGTAACTTGGTATTGTATACACTTCATTTTTGTAGTCAGGTGGTCTTTCTCTTTATAAAATTTGTGCAGGAAATGGAAAATTAATGATTCTGCTCATCTGGGTCTTTTCTGAATTCCATGCTCTTCACTCCTCACTCCTTCTCAGGTGACTTCAAAGCTTCACTTTGATGCTTTTTTTTTTACTGTTTTATCTGATTATTCTTCGAGTGATTAATCCATTAACTTTACTTCTGTTCTACTGCTTTCGATTGACTTATTGTTGTTGTTATTTGCTGAGATGGGTATTTGTTTTTCTATTGAATTGTCTTCTACTTAATCTTCTTTCTTGATGTATGTTTCTGGGCGTGTCCGGTTGTTCACTGTACTGATCATGGTTTTAGCACAGAAGCATTGGAATGACTGGCTATTGCCTATTAATTATTAGTATCGTTGCTTCAGAGTTCCAACACATGGATATTCATAGTCCTTTTTCTCTCTTTTTGCCTTTTTCTTGTGTTTGAGTTTTGAAGTCAGCGACTTTTTTCAGATATCTTGTTTTCTGCAACCTTCCCATTGCAGGATAAAGCATGTGAACAATTATTTTGGTGTCTTTTCCTCTGTTTTTGGATAATAATCTGCGTTTTAGTTTTGGAATTAAGTGCATTCCTTGGATCCAAGGATTAAAGTCATTTGACACAATCAAAATTTCTGTTGTTAATTCCAATTTTTTATCATTTTTTGATCTTCTTTCATTTCCACTTCAAAGTTTAGCTTTTAATATTTGAGTTTGTTCATTGGCAGACTGGGTCTAATTTATCTTACTTGTTGAGCTTGGAATTTTTTCCGATAAGTTCTTTACTGTGCTCAAGTATGTAGGAAGTTATATGCACTTTTCCCTCATCACCGCCAAGTTGTTAGTATTTTTAATCTTCTAGCTGCACATTTCCCTCCCTGCTGCCGTTGTTAATACCGGTTGTTTGCAAAGCTATTGCTTGAAATGTTTTGATTCTTATCGAGAATGAGCCAAGTCTTTTGGGGGTGTTTTAATCTGAAATGTTTTTACTTGCTTTTAGTGTTATAATGGGGTTTATCTGAAATTGATTGATTTCAGGGAGAAGAGTATGCATTAATTATCTGATAGGTAGCATACTGATTCATTTAAAGCTTGGAAAATGGGGGCTGCGAACTCTAAAGTAGAAGAAGATCAGGCTTTGAAACTTTGTCATGAAAGAAAGAAATTCGTTAGGCAGGCACTTGACGGAAGATGCTCGCTTGCAGCCTGTCATGTTGCATATGTACATTCACTAAACAGTACAGGAACTGCTATAAGGAAATTTTTTGAGCCTGAAGGTCCTGTTGAATCCTCTTTGTATACTTCAACTACTGCTACACCAGAGCCACTTGCTTTAACAGAGAAATCACCTTCCCATTTTTCGTTCTCTCCTCATTCCATATCTCATCCTATAGATGCAACTGAAAATCTTTCTCCATTGTCAACACCTCCCAGCTCTAGCTGGTTTCAAGTTCAACATATGAAGTTTAGAGGCTTTTCTTCAAGAAAAATTGAAGAGAAACCTCCTGTATCTGTTACAGGGACAGTAACATCTTCTAATATTCCGCAGAGCACCACTCCTCATGCCAATGAGAGACCAGAAACATCATCATTTGAAGCTTCTGCAGCCCTAACAGGAACTTCGCCATGGGATTACTTTGGACTCTCTCATCCAATTGACCATCAATTTTCTTTACAAGAAGGAAAAGAAATGAACCAAGCGTTGGACAGTGCTGATCAGTTGATAAGAGTTAGGGAAGAGGAGGGTATTCCTGATCTGGAGGACGAAGAACATAAACCGTTACATCAAGAAAATGATGAATCTGATGACACAGAAGATGAATTTGATGACCCTCCTCCTGATACCTTGATTCGAAGTTTTCAAAATCTTAATAGGGTACACAATCAAGCTATACCTAGTGCTTCATTGCCTTCTGTAGGGAGTGTAGCTTCAGAAACTGAACCATTGAATGGGGAGAGAAATAACACACCTGACTTGTCACCATTGAGAACCCCACTCTCAGCAGTTGCTGTTACAAACAACTCAAAAGAAAAAGCAGTGAAAGAAGAGCAGAATAAAAATAAGATTACTCCCAAAGACCTCTTTTCAAGCATAAAAGACATTGAGTGTCTCTTTATTAAAGCTTCAGCGGCTGGAAAAGAAGTTCCAAGGATGCTTGAAGCAAATAAATTGCATTTTCGACCAATAGTTGCAAGAACAGAAGGTATGATCTCTGTCTCCTAAGTAACGGATTTAGGAATGCCTAAGTTTTAATTTTGGTTTTTCAGATTCTCATCATCACGCTTCTGGTACGGTAGTTTTCTTCATTATTTACCTTCTGGGTCATCAAAGAAGAACTTGTTTTTCGACCGTAAGGCCATAATAAAATAGTCAAACACTATTCATTTTGTTTCATAGGATGACTGGAATTGTTTATCCTTTTCTTCTGGGCAGATGGCTCTTTGGCATCTGCATTTGTCAAAGCTTGTTTCTCTTGTGGGGAAGACCCCAGCCACATTCCAGAAGGTAGCTATCCTTGTCTTTCGAAGCTTTTTGTTAGGACTAATGTAAAACTGCGCATATGCAGTTGTATGGGCTATTTATATGTTGCTGTATGGGCTGTTTGTAGAATGCAATGATGTGCCTCTAAGGTGGCTTTGATTTCAGAAGCAGTGTGCACGCATGTAAATTGGGAGTGTCGTATATATATGTATGTATGTATATATATATACGACTTTTAGAAGTTTGGATTAGATCAGCCCTTCTTTCATTGCTGTATAATTCCGATGATTATGTTCCAAGAGAAACAAATTCCAGTGACTGGCAAACTGTTCTGAAATGACCTGAGAATGTTTTAATTCATTTTCTATTTCCTTTGAATCCACTGTTGTGATACTTTGGTATCTTTGAAATGCAAATCTTGTTATAGAATGAATATTATACATGTAACTTTTTGTGCAAAACTCTTTATTGTTTATCATTACAATGTTCATCAGCAGTATGTAATAACTGTCATGAATTTTGGCCAGCACTTCTCGGTTTTGGTGATTCAAAACTCAATGTTTCTGTTTAAGTAAAAGAAACAATTCATTCATTTTCCATTTCCACTGTTGCATAGTTGCATGACATCCTTGAAACTGGATTAATAAAAAACTATTCCCAACTTCCAACCAACTGTATAAACAATTTGCTTTCTATCATCAAGGCCTCTTAACTACTTGTCTAACTCTATTTAGGCCTCTTAACTACTTGTCTAACTCTATTTATCTTTTCCTAGAACCTGTTCAAACTGCTGTAAAGTACTTAACTTGGCATAGGACAACATCTTCACGAGCATCCTCATCGAGGAACCTTCTTGGCCCAAATGCTAAGGATGGCATAGAAGATCCTATTGGCAATCCTCTTGAAAGATTTTGCATGATATCTGGAAGTCACGCATCAACCCTGGACAGGCTTTATGCTTGGGAGAAGAAACTTTATGATGAAGTAAAGGTAGTTTGGATTCTTAGGATGATTAGCATTCATTTCATACTTTCAATTTCTCCTTCTTTTGCCAATTTTCATATAATAGTAGGAAATTCATAACATTACCACATTGATGGGGAAGGGTGGGGAGATTCACTTACATATATGAGGTGAAGGCGTTGGGGGACCTTTTACTTTTTACCTTTTCTTTTTGTTGGGAGATATCAAAATTTTGTTTGCCTAGATGAGATGGTAGGAAGGGTCAAATCACATATGTTCTTTGTAGACCTTTGTGGGTAGGGATGATTTAATATTTTCCTTGAGTGTGGGTTCTTTCTCATTTATGACAGTGTCTGGATTTCATTCCAACTGAGGAGCGAGTTGGGATTTCCCTGGGGCTTATAGGTTTAACTTTAATATCTGAGATCCTATAATTAAAAGATTGAGAGAACTAGCAGTATGAGGTCTAACTGCCTTCCAGATGGAGGGATGCTTACTTTTATAAAGAAAACATACTCCTGCATCCTCATAATTAGTCTAGTTTCCTGTTCTGCCACCATTGTGAAAGTATGGAGAGTGGTCCAATTGCTCCTTTGGGGTAATAGTGAATGGGTTTTCTATATCATATAATAGTTGTTAAGATTGCAAGAACTATCAATTTGAAGTCAGATGCCAAATGCTTCTTTTCTCAAATGGTGGTTCTCTTCTGAATTTGATAATTTATCCTATTTCAGGCCAGCCAGGCAGTCAGAAGCCTTTATGACAGCAAGTGTAAATATTTAAGGGAACTGGAATCGAAGGGAGAAAGAGAACCAAAGATTGATAAAACTCGTGCAATAGTAAAGGACCTGCATTCTAGGATTAAAGTTGCAATTCACAGAATTGATTCCATATCACAGCAAATTGAAGATTTACGGGACAAAGAGCTCCAACCACAACTTGAGGAGTTAATTGAGGGGTATGTGTTTCTTCATTTCTTTTCATCAAGTCTCCTATTGACTATAATTCTAGGTCCCAGTTATTGAATGTATAACTGTAGATTTTTTAAATCATTTTGTTGGTAAGCTCGGCAATATGTGAAGGCAAGTACTATACATTGAGATTCTGTGTCTTTATATGCCCGCCTGACAGGAAACCTTAGGCTTAGTTTCCAATTTGTGCATGCAATGATGCGCATTTAACATCACAATATTTCATTTTTGTGTCATATCATCCATTTCTGGTATGTGATAATTTCTGGCAAGATTGTGCTGGTGACTACTGTTATTCATTTCGTGATTTTACCAATTTAGTGAGTATTATATCCAAGCACCTTTAGCAGATGTCATGTTTATTTCAGTGCATGTTGCTTTTAGATGTAAGATTGAGCAATTGTTTATAGTTAACTTCATGACTTCCATCCAATTTAGAACTTCATGCAAATGACAGGCTCAGTCGGATGTGGGAAGTGATGTTCGAATGCCACAGGCTTCAGCTGAACATCATCGAGATTGCATATAATAGCGGACCTGGCAAAATCTCTATGCAGGCAGAGTCACAGAGACAGATCACAATCAATCTTGAATATGAACTTACTGCTTTGTCTTATAATTTTACAAAGTGGATTGGTGCTCAGAAGTCTTATCTTCAGGCAATAAATAGTTGGCTTTTCAAATGTGTCTTGCTTCCAGAAAAGCCTTCAAGAAGAAAAAGGAGGCAGCAAACCCCTTCATCGACTTTGAGAATCTGCGGTCCTCCAATATATGTCACTTGTGGTGCATGGTTGGACAAACTTGAGGCACTGCCTATGAAGGAAGTTACAGAATCTATAAAAAACTTAGCAGTTGAAACTGCTCACTTTCTACCGCGCCAAGAAAAAAACCAAGAGAAGACGGGAGAGCCAGCAACGTCAAGAGCTGAGATTGGTAGTGATTCAGCTGTAAACACATTAAGAGATGAAGCTTCGGAGGATTTTATTTCGGGTTTTGAACGATTTCGTTTAAGCTTGGAGGGATTCCTCAGTCGGTTGAACAGTTTTGCAGAGTCCTCCATGAAGATGTATGTTGAACTTCAAAAGGAGATCCAAGATGCTAAGAATAAGTTTGAACAACTGCAGTCGCAATCTTTTGCCGTCTAGAGTGTTTTATACAGAAGAGCAGAGGTTCCATTTCCTTTGTTACTTGTATAAAATTCAACAGGCCGGCCAAGAACATTGTATGCAGCATTTGTATATGGAGGAGGAATAAAAGGACGTTCGGTGAATTGAGCTTAAAACAATAAAAGAAGAAGCAGCTAATACTTTGTTACAAAGAAGGGGGGTCGGAGTTGTTTAGCTCAATAAGCTGTTAGGTGCAGATGATGATGATGCAGAGACTATCTTTCAACATGACAAGTTGTATAGCTTTTTTCACCCTCTGATTTTTGCCTTAACAAATCATAGGATAAATTCATCTTTGATTCATCGCTAGTGTAATATTTGTTTCTATATTTTTTCACGTTCTAAAGTTGTGTGTAAGTTTTGTTACTCTTGATCTATCAAAACAAACCCAAAAAAAAAAGTTCAGATAATTCACGACCCGTTTGCTTTTCGATTTTTGTTTTTTATTTATATTTTTTAACATAAAAGTTAATTTAAAAAATGAATATTTTTATTTATAAATACAATTTATAAATTTATAAAAACAAAAATAAAAGATCATAAAAAAGAAATTTGATTTCTTTCTATTTAATAAATATATTTTATAAACAAATTTTTTATATTAAATAATGAATATAATATACTTATTAATATGTATATTTAAAGAATATGAGAGTATTTTAAGATTGGTTTGGTATTATTTCTATTTTTAGTTTTAGTTTTTTTTGTTGCTTTTTACTACAATTTTTTTGCTCCTGTTTTTAGTGTTTATATTCTGTTTTGTGATGTTGTTTCCTGTTTTTTCTTTTAGTTGTTATTTTTTTATTGTGTTATTATATGTATTATTACCTTTTAAAATATGTTAATTGTTATATAAAAAATTTAATATTATTTTATACTATACCAAAAATTTTCAGATTTACATTAATAAAATATGTAATAATTATAAAAATTATATAACAAAATATTAATTGTTTTCATAACATTTTATATTAAACCATAAAAATTCAAATGCATGAGGAAAATCTTTAATTAATAGAAAAATTATTAACTAAAATATGAGTAATTTAGAGTTAATTTTTTCCATAACATTTTATAATCAACAACAAAAGATTATCAAATTTACATTAGTAAAATATTTAATATTTATAAAGATTATAAAAATAAAATATTAATAATTTAAAATTAATATTTCCATAATATTTTATAGTAAACAAAAAATAATCAAATTTATATTAGTAATAATATTTATAAATATTATATAAATAAAATATTAAAAATTGACATCACATGTGATAGTAAATAAAAATTTTAAAATTTACATTAACCACTTAGTATTTCTCACCTTACAAATAATATTCCAATAAATCTCACAAAATGCAAGTCCGATAACAATTAACAAGAAACAAATGACTAAGGAATGCATAAAATGATGATTCATCTTAATTTACAATTAAGTTGATTAAAGCTAACATTAAATTAACGACCCCATTCTATGGTTAGCTTAAGTAAAGAAAGCAATAACCAGAACTAGGAGGATCCACTATGGCTAATAGAAGAAAAGAGACTGGGGGACATGTAAACAAAGCTAAGGTAAAGCTATAGTGGTCGGATACATGGTGTTAGACATTGGGACCTGGGCAATGGAGGAGGTTGCAACTGTATGGCTATCATAAGATTACTACTATGGTGTTGAGCCTTCTATAATGGACATAATGAAGTTTAAAAAACAACCACCTCTATATACATAATAGATGTTTTATTTCTTATTGTAATGTCATAAGTCAAGGTGCTCCTGTTCCATTTATTCAAATAGATAAAAATAAAAAATTAAATAATGAACAAATTTAGGCAAAAAAAAGTGCCTTCAACAACATTAAATTTTCAACAATGAAAAAGAATGATGCTATAGTGAAAGCATGATTGAGGAACTCGATATCTAAAGATATATAAGAAAGTGTCTTTTATGCGGAAACAGTCTAAGAGAATTGGACAAAGATTTATGAGAGGTATGAACAAAGTAATGCAACTCAACTTTATAAAATTAAAAAAAAATCCAACTTTTTCTAAAAAAATGGGCAGCCTCGTCACCCAATATTATACCAAGTTTAAGACTTTATGATAAGAACTATAGATTTTCAATCCATTACCGTATTGTATATGAGAGGTAGTTAAAGAGCATTTTCTATGTTGAGAAAGGGAAAAGACTCATCAATTTTTACTAAGACTAAACAACAGTTTTGATCATCTAAAATCTAATATGTTGTCCATGGAACCAATACCTTCGCTTAGTAAAATCTTCTCCTTGACCTTATAAGAAGAATAATCCTTACAAATGAGGGAACATCCATCTATAAGTTTAATGGGAGTAGGTATTTGCAACAAAGACTGATTGCAAAGGAATAGAGAATCTACGTACAAATAACAATCAAACCAAAGATCAAACTATCAAAAGGTGACAACACTGCAACAAACCTAGATATCTTAAGGAAGAATGTTTTATGATAATAGAATTTCTAGTAAATTAGAGATCTCATTGACAAAATTAAGGAAACAATGATTGTAGAACAAGAATAATTTTAGGCAGACAAAGCTAGGGCAATATGGCTACAACTGATCACCTCTTGTTAAATCTGAATGAAAATCCACATGGACAAATCCAACAAGTTCTTGATTTGACAACAAAACAATATACCAATTTCATGCAGATTCTTAAACAAATAAGCGGTAATATAACAAATAATGGTAATGAAGTTTTGGCTAATTTTACAAGTAAGAGTTCTTTTTATCATCATATGTGGATGGTAGATAGTGATGCCTTTAACCACAAGTATAGAAACATAAGAATACTTTATGATACTATACCTATTTCTTCATATTCAAACATTACAATACTAAATGGCTCTAGTTTTTCTGTATACGATATTGGTAATGCTTACTTAATGCCTAATCTAAAATTGAAAGATGTTATTCATGTACCGAGTTACGAATATAATCTTCTTTCCATTTTCAAAGCTATAAGAGACTCAATTTATTCAATAACCCTTTTCCTTGATTTTTATATCTTACAAGACCTACATACTAGGATGCTAATTGAAGTGGGTAGACTTCAAGATGGAGTTCACCAATTAGAGGGAGGTAGCCATGAAATAGCAAGCCACAACATTATTAAACTAGACATTATATTGTGGCACATGTGTTTGGGTCATCCTTGGTTTAGTAGATTGAAACTAATTTCCAACATTTCCTTTTTTTAGTGCTTTTTACTTTTATTTGTGATGTGTTCCATAAGGCCAAACAAACAAGGCTATCTTTTCCCATCAGTAATAATAAAAGTACTAAACCTTTTGCCCTTATTTATGTTGATCTTTGGGATTCATATTCCATTCCTTCACTTAGCGATGCATATTATTTTCTTACTATTTTTTATGACTTCTCTCAATACACTTAGGTTTTTTTAAAAAACAAATATCAAGTCTACAATTATTCGATCATGTTATGATATTTTGTCAAGAATCAATATGATTGCCATGTACAGGTGATTAGAAGCGATAATGGAAGTGAATTTGTCTCAAGTCACGCGAGAAATTTGCTTGCTAATGGAGGGATAGATCATCGATCCTCTTATGTAAATATCCCATAAAAAAATGGGAGAGTAAAGAGAAAACAACGCCATATCCTTGAAGTGGTAGGGGCAATACTCTTTCAAGCATATTTGCTTTTGAAATTTTAGGGAGAATGTGTTTTGACTACATTATACCTAATCAATTTAATATCAACCCCCATCCTTAGGAACAAGAGTCCATATAAGGTATTGTTAAACAAAAAACCTAATTATAACCATTTAAAGGTCTTTGAAGCACTTTGTTATCCTCATAATCATGCTAAAAAATCATGATAAATTCTCAATTAAAGCTTATTAATGCATTTTTCTTGTTTATCTTTATAGATAGAAGTGGTATAAAGTTTATGATATGGAAAGAAACAAAATATTTGTGTCAAAAGATATGCAATTTTATGAGACATAAATCTCTTTTTGCAATCCAACAACCAACCAAACACTTCAAAATTATAGATGCTATACTCTTATTATGAGAGCTCACCTGTTAACCTAGCTCAACTTCCTACAAATGTCACTACTACTAACTATATATGCACTCAACTAACATACCAAGAACAAGTTCACCTTAAGCCAAGACAAACCATTGGCAATCCCATTGATATCCACATATAAATACTTATTTAGCCTTAAGACCTTACTAAAATCAACCTCCCATCTTATTTACACAAACCACAATGACAAAGGCATGTGTCTACTAAACTTTATGGTTTAGATTACAAGTTAATGCCCTCATTAGAACCATCTTGAGAGTCTCCTCCATCAATGAACTTAGATAAACTGAGGTACTACCCATCCCCTTTTCTTAACTTATCTTATTCTCATATCATTCACTCATAAAGTCTTATTAGACTCTATCTCTTCATTGGAAGAACTTAAGTATCTATCCCAAGCAATTAGAAATCCTTGTTAGAGAAAAGCTATGCACCAAGAAATTAATGCATTTGATGACAATTAAATTTAGAATTTAGATCTCTTCCCACCTGAAAAGCATTCCATTTATTCAAAATGAGTATACAAGATCAAATACAAGTCAAATGGGACATTGAGTGTTGAATTCCCGATGAAATGGGTCATATTAATGCACAACCTAGTGAATTTCCAATGACACAACAATATAACTTAGTGACAGGTATAGGTGAATCACTTAAAGATGTAGGCTAATATCATTGTTTGATTAAAAGACTACTTTATTTAACAATTACATAACCTTGCATTAGCTATCCTATGCAAGTTTTGAGTTAGTTCATGTAAGATCCTCATGTGTCTCATGTGGATGTAAACCATAGAGTATTATGATGATTTTTAATAAGATACCACTTATTAAAAATCATCATAAGTTGTTGAAAAAATAACTTATTGATACCAATTGTAATAAAAACATCATAAGTCAATTAATGTTATGATCAATTATAACGAGACAAGGACTATAATACCAATTGTTATTAATATCCAAAAAGAACAAATCATCTACAAGTAGCAACAACACATAATCAAAAACAAGGTACTAACCAAAAATCAAATTAACATCACAATGTCATATACAATATGTAAACAATTTCACAATACTAATTAAAGTTATTTCATACTTGACACCAATTGTTAAAAAATATATATCTTAAGAGCCTCAACTCATCAATACTCTACCAATGACTACCCCTAAATTCATGGAATTTCTATTTTTAATAAATCAAACTTTCATTGCAAAACATAAAATACATGAGAAGAGTCATAACATATCAAATCATTAAACCACAAATGCATTCATGCTTGACTTTTAAAATGCTCATGGAAGAAATAAACTCAATTATGTAATTTAAATGAAGTTCTATGCTCCCCCTTAATACAAGGATAACGCTTCAAAACCAAAAGTTTCAAACAAATGCCATTAGTATCAAATTTCAACAACCCCTTTCAAAGGTTCAAACATCATTAATTTCTACACATTCTCCATTCTTTAATATCATTCTCCAAATATTGTCATGCAATTTTCTAAGCGCCAAAAGTTATGCATGAATTGTTGAAACCTATTATAAGAGATCTAAGATGTATGTTGTCTAGATTTAAAATTTTGATGTAATATGAATCTTAGAGACCTTTTTTATTACGACTTTATAAACATTTTTAAATGGAGTAATTAAAGGAAAGTCTCCATCTTTTATAAAACTTCTGAGCTCACCCTCAATAAAAGAAATTTTTTTAAATATATGTAAGTGAAAAATTCTAAAATACACAAGAGGCATCAAAACTTTCAAAAACATGATTATCTAAAACATTCTCAAGAAGCTTTAAAAAATGCTTTTACATGCTTACAAATGCAAGAACAAACTATGTAATTCATAAGGCATCTAAATATCCAAGAAGCACTCAAAATAATCTATAAAGCATTTATTAAGTCATAAGTTTTGAATTGCCTAATCATGCAAAAGCTAATCACATAAGAATGTCATACAAAAGGATCTTTAACCAATTAACACATATTCAATGAAATTAAAAACTTCAAAATCAAATTTATGCATTTTTAATAATGATTTCTAATCCATGACATATTAAAACTTGTGAAAACTCAATTCAAATGCATCAATCATCAAATATGGAGAATAATATACGAAACTTATTCCTGAACAACTTAAGCAAAACAACATTAAAAAATTCATTCTAAATTGAAAGGAAAAAAAATCATTCTAAGAAAAACTCATAAAACTAAGGAAGAAAGGAGTAAACAGACTTTTGGTAAACAGACTTTTGGGGAGTGGTGGCTTACACACAACAAAGCAGTATAAAAACAGACAGGAAACAAGTTTTAAGATGTGACATCTTGATAGATTATTCTACTGAACGACGCATATTGATCGACCGATATACCTTTTGCTCGTAGTCAGTTGACCTACCTATTAATATCGGTCGATCGATAGTCAACAAAGCATAGTACGCAGCCATGAATTCACCTAAAATATTAAAACACAATTTTATTTTCAAGAAATCAATTATTCTATCCATATAACAATTATACACATGCAAATTTATTAATGTAGGTTAAGTAGTACCTCTCTTTTATGTTTATCACCAACTTTATTACTTGAATTCTTTACATGCTTGACTTAACAATGTTGGCAATTTTCTTTTTCTTTTATGCTCTTAAAGATACCCTTTTAATATCTACAAAATAAATTTAACAAACTTTTAGTACCCATATCATCATGAGTCCTTGATGGTTAGTTTTGTATCTTTCTCGTCTATGTGGTAAAACATTCATATTTAAACGATCACAATAAGATTGTTGAACATGCCGAAAACGATCTCAATATTGACAAGTTGCGGGTATGTATGTATTTCTATGAACATAATTTGGTCTAAATCCATTAAAACTTTTAAATGTATCATATAAATAAGATTGAGCTCTTAAATTATTCCTATATGCATGTCTAGATGTAAGCATTATGCATATCTAAATGTAAGCATTCTTCTTTGATGAATATCTTGCATAGAATATATATGAGACATATTTAAAGGCATATGATGAGTTTGGTGATCATTTTTAGATGTATATATGTGATCATGAGGAGCATATGATGAGTTTGGTGATCATTTTTAGATGTATATATATGATCATGAGGAGCATATGATGTACAGGGTCTATATGTATCTTTTTTATGATATGTATTAATAAAAAAATTTATGTCTCTTTTTAGACATATACACATTTTTTTTATATGATGGTCTTAATGCATACAAAAATGCATGATGATTCTTCTTATGATGAGAGCTAAAAGATGAAGGGGTAGAATTAATTTTAATGGATGGCCTCGGTTCTTCTTCCTTTAAGTTCTTTCTTTTAACAAATTTAGTCATATTTGAGTAAGGACCATTATCACTTATATAATCCAAACCATGTCTATCATTTATAACTTTTTGGCCACTTAACATGTTTTCTAATTTCTCATTCCCTTTCGTAAATTTAGCAAGAAATTCTTAAGGGAGTCTACCTTTATTATAAGGGATGCATTTTCTTTTATCAAACTACTATGGTCAATATCTCATTTTTA
This sequence comes from Pinacopodium congolense, assembly GCA_028565735.1. Classification (NCBI taxonomy): domain Eukaryota; kingdom Viridiplantae; phylum Streptophyta; class Magnoliopsida; order Malpighiales; family Erythroxylaceae; genus Pinacopodium; species Pinacopodium congolense. The sequence continues at coordinate 5,085,369 of JAOXYD010000135.1, forward strand.
TTCCTATTGTTTCTTTAACGATATATTCTCTTTTACTGACCTTTGCATTTCACATTCAATGTCATTTTGTGACGCTACTTCTTTTCTAAGCTTCTCAATCTCTAATTTATATTCATCTAACATTTTCAAGTATTTTATATGTTTATCATGCAATTTTCCTTTTTCTTAATTAATTCATCCACATATTCTAATATTTCCTCAAGCGTATATTCAACTTCACATTTATCATCATTGTCATGAAATTTAGAACAAGAAAGTACATCATTTTCACAAAGTGTTGTGGAAGTATGTACCTCGTCATTCATGAAGCATAGGAAGGCTACTTCATCGTGTTCACTTTCCTCTTCCTTATCTTGATATATTTCCTCTAATATATGCCATACTTCTTGATCACTTTCACACCATGAAATTTTTACAAAAACTTCTATACTCAAGACACAGTACAAAACATTTAAAAATTTATAGTTAAACGATAAAAGCTTGCTTTTGATTTCATCTAATTCTACTACTTATTTAAATTTCATGCTATCTATGGGCTTTGATAGAGTATATGGACCATTTTCTATGTTTTTCCTAAAAAATTTCTCCTAAGTTTAAAAAATGATTTTTCATTTTGGTTTTCCATTCTCTAAAATTACTTCCAATTAAACAAATGGGGCACTTCTAAACTAAGTGTCATAATCTTTGCTCACTAATTGATTAGAATTAAAACAATGTGAGACCTATGCACTGATACCAATTGTTAGTCCAGTATGGCACCTAAGAGGATGGGTAAATTAGGTATTAAAATTTCTTCTATATTGTTTAATCTAATCTTTTACTAAGTTACTAAAACACGGAAGCTGAACAATTTAATTTATCAATTCAAGTAATAATAATAACTTAAGCAATATAATATAAATGCATAAAAGTAAAAAAGAAAGGGAAGAGAGATACAACCAATTTATTTTGGTTTAGAGCAGTCCCCTTTCCCCTACATCCAGTCCCCAACACCATTGTTGATATTTTTACACTATGCAATTAAAACAAATACAACATTAGATTTACAATCCTTTTTCAAAGCTTAAGGATAATCTTTCACTCTCCCTTTTGAGGCTAAAGGATAATCTATTACTCCCTTTTCTAAGGCTAAAGGATAACCTCACAATCCTCTTCTTTTTCAAGGCTCAAGAATAAACCTTACAAAATGTTACTCTTTACTCAAAAAGGTGCATAAAGGACTTACATAAAAAGTTAAGTGTGATGTATGAAAATGTAGCATAAAATACAGACCTATACTCACAAACTACAACAAAAACTTACAAATAATCCTAAGGAAGTTTAAACCACTTATACAATTCATTCACAATTTTTTTCATTCATAAACTACACTTACAATACCTATTTATACCTATCTTGAAGCCTTATAGTTGTTTATAACTATTTCTCAACGTTATAATTCATTAAAAAATATATCCATTGTAAAATCTGCATGTTGTAAAGTTACTGTTGCCTTTTCATTATCCATTCGATTGACCTATCTCTCATTTAGTTGACTAATGGACTCATTAGGTCGACCTATGGCTCATTTGGAAGACCAATGGGTCATTTAATCAATCGATAGCCTCATTCGATCGACCTATGACTCATTCGGTTGACCGAACTCCCTTGAATGTGCCAGCTTATAGCACTACTCAGTATTTTTGTGATATCTTCTCCATTCTTCATCAAATTTCCATGAAAATTGGTGAGTAGTTTCTAGACATATTTTTCTATCATTTTATAAAAATTCATAGCATTTGAAGCTCTAGAAGTGTGTCTAATTCCTTTCCTAAGTTAGCTATGCAGATTTTGAAGCTCAAATGAGCTTATTCAATAATCCAAATCTTCCAAACTTTGTCTAAACTTAATCAATCAATCCAAAATCAATTCCATTCACTTCTTAACATAAACACTCACTCATAGACATATTAAATTCTACTCTTGAATTTGATCTTCTATCTTAGTCTTCGTATATCTTCAACATCTTCATAAACTCCATATACATCTTTTTATCATTAAGGCTCAACCTACATGCACTTCATAACTTGATTTCTTAAAATCTATCTTTACACATAATAAACTCTATAAATACATTAGTAAAAAATACTTTGTCATCATCAAAATAAAGGTAGAACTAACCCTTGATTCAACAAAACCAAAGCTCTATAATCAAATAACCAAAGCTCTATAATCAAACAATCAGAGCTCAACAATCAAACAACCAAAGCTCTGTAGTCAAATAACCAAAGCTCTTATACCACTTGTTAGGAAAGGAACTACTTGTTAGAGTAGTAGAAGCAATAAGTATAAAAACATTAACAACCTTTCCCTACTTAAATGAAACTGTGAGGAGCAAATATAAATGCACAAAATAAATCAAATAAGAGAGCACTGATATTTTAACGTAGAAAACCTTCTCAATGTGAAAAGTAAAAACCATGAGATCTAGTCCAAGAAAAATCTAGTATAAAATCAATGAGTATACCAAAATGAGTTCTTCATCCATCTAGAGCTCACAACTATAAATACTCATCAAATAAAGTGGCAATCAACAACGTTATACCAAAAACTAGAAATAAAGTGAAGGTTTCCTTCGGTATAATGACAGTTCCTTCTCTGTACAACGATAATTCTTCTCCCGTATGGTCAACGATAACTACTTCTCTGTATAACACCAAAGAGAGAAACAACAATAATAATCCTTTTTTACTACAATATAACTTCCTCTATACGATGACGTTTCCTCCTCTATATGATGTCAATTACTCTCCTATATGGTGATGTTAACAGTTTCTATAGAAAATCTCTCTCATATCAAATTGAGTAGCAAATAGCAGCAAATACCCACAAAATATATAGAGAACACTCACACCAAACCAGAATACAAAGGATTTCGAACAACCACACAAATCAAACATAGCAGCCACAAACCAAACACAGAACAACTATAAAAGAGAGTAGAAACAAGATGAACACACCCAAACTCACCAACCACTAGCTACAAATTTGATCAAATGAAAAAAAAAAGATGATAAAAGCTTCTAAACCCACAAATTGGCTGTACCAAAAGAAGAATAGTAGAGAAGTGTCTAGATTATCTTATAAACCCTAAAACAAAACCATTTATACAATAGGCTTATGGAATTCTTTTAATTAAAAGGAGATCCACTTGAGAGATGATCCATAACAAATTCCTTCATAGTTAAAGGCCAAAAACGAAGAAGTATGATTTTTTACTATAAACCCCAAAATTAATGTAGAATATCATGATAGGTCGAAATTTCCAGGAGATTATTTTTAAGTGATTTATTTGATAAATTAAATAAATAATTTATGTGTCAAATCCATTTCAATTTAGTTAAGGGTTTCATTAATAAAAACTAACATGAGACTATGTTAGACATAAATTAAAAATTCAGTTATTAAAATACTAAAAAGAACAAAATTAAGGGCCCTATGTGGGAGCCCCTAAATGTCCTATCTCACATAAGGGAGGCTTTGGTAATATCATAACCCCTAAATACCCCCTCTCAAATGACAAGGGCATTTTGGTAATATTCAGGTTAAGATATTATCAAAATGCTTCCACATGAAGGTTAGGATATTACCCTAATGCCTCCCTCATACAAGAGAGGGTATTTAAAAGCTTCCATATGAGGGTCCCTTAATTTTTTTACTAAAAAATAAAATTTGTATTAATATAAATGATTTTTCTAAAATTATAAATTAAAATATCAAAATTTTCCTATAAAATATAAGATTTATCTTTTTATATTATTACTTATATCATAACATACGTTGCATTGCTCATGCTTAATGTCACCATTCGAGATTAGGCAAATCACATTTGGATGTGATAGAATACCACTTAATTGTAAGAACTAAACACACATATCTTCCTATTAAGTTCAGGCTAAAAACTTAGACAAAATTTTAAAAAAATCTAATAAATAAATAATCGATGAACAATTTCTCATAAATAAATAATAAATCATATTTTGTAATGTATACCATAGGTTCTACATCAATATATTAACTATAACCTAAAATTCAAATCTAACACTTACAATTTAGCATCTCTTTAACAATGATTATTTAGGCGACCACTTAAATTAATTTAGCATACATAAAATAAACATTAAAAAATAGTAATAAAAATTGCCTCCAATTAGCACTATAATTAAGAAGTCTTACCACCCGTATCTAAATAATATTGCAGTCTGATCCAATGTATTTGTAAAGAAAATTAACATATAACACACATTTTTCAGAAAGAAAAAATATAATATATTATAGTATATGGATAGCATTGTGTCCCTAACCATAAATAGTGTCATAAAACTATAAAATCTCTTATATATGTTAAAATCACTTATATATGCCCTAGGCATATGTCATCTAATTGGCTTGTGTCATCTAATTGTCTTTGGCTAACAAATTTCTATACGTCCAGATATAGGTGTGAATAATACATTTCGATATACATCAAAGTCAACTTATCCCAATTTCATTAGAAACGTACATCAAATACACGTCATTTCATAAATATTTTAAAAAATTTTAAATTTCAAATTTCATAAGGATTTCAAAAATTATAACAAGAAATAATTCACTTCACCAACTTATCTAATAAGTAATATCATAAATGTTAAAAATTTTACAGATCTTATACATTAATTCTACGTAAGTTTTTGAAGTCCAATGCGATAGTTTTACATAAGAATATAGACTTGGCACGTGACACGGACTCTGTCATTTCTGTTAGGGAAAGATGGACTGGAAGAGATGTGTTTAAGGCAAAGTAATGAATACCAATATGTACCAGTTGAAAGGTTTTACGGTACAGGTTAGGTCGCATATCATATTGGACGGTATACCGGCCCATACCGAAATATTAGGGGTCGATATGCAAATAAAAAAGGTTTCTGTCAACCAATTCTATTATTCAGTTGACCGAAAGAATTTTTTATAAGAAGTGGTCAATCGAAAATATATAATCGGTCACCGAATAATTATTCGATGGTCGACTGATGAATTGTTTTGTAATTATATTGTTCCAACTTCTACACTTGTGCAAAAAAATTTTAATTTTTAAAATAGACATCACCATCGTGTTCAACACAATTTTTTGGAGCCTCTATTAAAATTTGGTGTTATTTGAATTTGTTTTCTATTTTTATGATTTTTTAAAAGTTTTGACAATTAAAAAATTATAAAACATCTCAAATTTTTATAAAATTTTGAGCGTAAATCCCTTGTATTATTTTTAATATCTATACAAAATTTTAGGTCAAAATTCTAAGTAAATATAATCAAATATAAGATCATACTCATATTTATCTATCCATGTTATTATTTATTAACTTCAACATTGCATGCAATTTACATGCATTAATCAAAATCATATATCGGTCGACTTATTTTCTATTTAAAACCATACCATATTGCATGTACTAATATATATAATTATATATTTTTGAAAATT
>JAOXYD010000135.1:5101998-5115767 GCA_028565735.1 Pinacopodium congolense
CATATAAAAGATTTGATTAGATATATTTTCATTTTTGTTTCATATGGTTTAAAATTATATAATAACTAATATATTGTAATTTTCATATTATTTAATATATTTTAAATAATTTTTACATACATAAATAATTTTTATTACAAAATAAAATATAATAAAAATCAAATGTGCTTTTTATTTTTATGTTACCAAACAATCTACTTTATAAAACTCTTTTAAAAATGCTCTTTTTTAAATGACAGTCAAATAGTTAACTGTCTTCTTAAAAAACTCTTATAAATAAAGATTTATAGAAAAAAATTCTACTAATAAAAATTTTACTAATATAAACCCATCCAAATAAGCACTTTGATGAACTGACAAAAGCCCATAGATCGACGACGCGTGACTCAATCAAGAGACACCTAAACAACGACATTATCTTAGGCTTAATAGGATGTGAGTTTTCAAAATCTGCGGACTGAATTAATATGATCTCTTGATATAATAAAATACTTAATTTTATTGATTTATCGTATTAACATATTATTATTTATATTAAAATATAATATAATTTAAATTTATTTTATTAATAAAAATTAAAGAAAATTTTATCATATTTGTTAATAATTTATTATATATGTATTAGTTGTATAAGATAATATATTTTTTATTATGTACTAATACTAAAAAAGAAGAAAGATTTTTAAAATTCTATCCGTCATTCATATTTCATAAACAATTAGTAATTGACTTAATTTATTTTTATAGTTAATAAATAAAATTATAAAATTATTATTATTTTATTAAGATTTATATTTACATTTTAGTACTTATGCTCAAAGATATAAATTAGAATTTAATGTATAATTCCAATTTATTTTATTAATAATTAACAATATATTAGTTTATCATACTTTATTGATAATTAATAACATATCTATTATTTTAATATAATAATAAATTAAGTATTTCAATTCTATATTGAGGGTTCTTGAATTTTGAAGACTATCAATCAATTCTGTTCAGTTCAAAACAACCTCGTAGCTTAACTTTCAAGTGTAAGTGTTGAATCGAACAGTAATATTAGTATATGTTCACTTTTACTATACATTTTGTTATGTCTTCCCTGATTTTTTTTCCGTACTTCCCAGCAAATCCTCTCTAATAATTTTGATTTGATTCTTTCACAGAGAAAAGGAAAATGCACTTGCAGTTGTACCGAGCTGCACTGCAGGGCAAATGGGAGATTGCAGAAACCATTTATGAAAATAATGGAAAGGAAATAATCGATCATAAGATCACCAAGAGAGGTGAGACTGCTCTTCACATTGCAGTTTCTGCAGGCCATGCTGATTTTGTGGGAAACCTAATCCATGGAATGAGCAAAGAAGCAATACGAGCTCCAAATAAGTTAGACAACACAGCGTTTTGCTATGCAGCCACCCAGAACTCAAAAATACAATCAGAAATTTGAAATCTAAACGTTTGAAGCTTAAGTGTTCAAAGAAGAAAATGAAGAGAGAAGCTAGAGCTTTTTTCACTACTATGATCTGATTACTAGCTAATGTCTGCATGTTATCTTGTTGTTTTTGGCTCTATGCAGACTCTGGAAGCCTCCCCTCACATGCCAGAAGACAAGGGAATTAATGGATATCACGCCAAGTTTGAAATCTGCAAGACACCAAGCTGAAATTGTTGACTTGGAGTACAACGTCACCCTGTCACCCTACAACGGCACCCTCTCATAGTGTTGTTATAGCCTGACTTCTGGAGAGTTAAAATGCCTCCTGTTCTTCAGCAACGGCACCCTCTCCAAGGGGGTACCATATCACTCTTATACTAATGGGTAGGTTGAGGTCTCTAATAGGGAATTAAAGAAAATCTTATAGAAGACCGTTAATGTTTATGGGTGGGATTGGTCCTTAAAGTTAAATAATTCACTTTAGACATATAAGACTTTATTCAAAACACACATAGGCATAAAATAGTGTATGGAAAATCTTGTCATTTTCTTATAAAACTATAGCATAGAGTATATATTATATTTAGGCTACCAAATATCTAAACTTTGATTTACAACATGCAGATGTCAAGAGAATTATATAGTTTAATAAGCTTGATGAGTTTAGGTTTCAAATAATTCAAAGTTGTAAAAGGAGCACGTAAAGAGATGGCATTAAAAAAAACTTACACTGAGACTTTAATGTGAGCAATCAAGTATTGATTTATAACTCATATCTTCGACTCTTTTTAGGGAAGCTTAAGTCACGGCGAACTAGTCAATTTGAGGTAACATAAATTTTTTCCATTTGGGTTTATTGAGGTAAGTAGATAAAATGAGACCCCTTTTTAGGTAAATAAACAGGGAGCTAATTTATAAATGCCCAAGTTGGTGGAGGATACAGGTGAAACGGTCTCCCTTCGCAATTCTTCCACATCTCCTAATTGATCTTTTGTGGTTCATTTTTCGTAAGACATAGGAATTTGTTTTTACACTTTTAATTTCATTTGCATGATTTTACCTTCTTTTAATTGTTCTAGTCTCTTTCTCAAGGATGGCTACAACAAGTTTTTAGTCTCTTTCTTAATATTTCTTAAAGATGGATGTAACAAGTTAAATGATGTTTATTTACTCAAATGGTCAACTGTTCATAGATAATTAAGGATCCTAGAGATCTATCCTATTTATTTAGTAAATAATGCAATTTAAATCAGTAAATCACCAAAAATTGGTTAATTATAAGGATCTTAATTCTAGAAGAGACTTTTATGGTTAAACATCTCAAACTTTAAGCATATTACCTAAGTTTATTGAATAAGCAAATAATGGAATAGGATCAATAGAGACAAGGCATTAACTTAATCATAGATATATCTTGAATTATAAAAGATACGTAGGATCTAGCTACATAATAATTTCTAGACTTAAGTGATCCTTGGAAACCCATATCCTTAGATACACATTAGATATTAGTAACTTTTAATTTCCTCTTAAGATCTTTTACATTAGTTAAGTAATTAATTAATTTATTAGCTTAATTTATTTTATTTCCTTAATTCGGTTTATCTAATTAATCATACATCGATTGACTTAGTAGTTGTAGTAGATTCTCATGGGAATGATCTCTAGACACATTTAGAATCCACTGTATTACTTTTGATATTTATACTTGCCTAAAGTTAGTGTTGAATTAGAGTTGATTAAAATTATAGTATAGGAAGATTACCAACAACAAAAGAAGACATATGTTTTATCAAAAAATAGGTTGTGAAAATTTGAACATCCTAAAACTATTTAAGAACTTACATTTGAAATAAAAGTGCTCTAACTATTTAAAGGAGATGTTGTATATAATTTCTTTCAACCACTCCATTTTGAGAGGGTGTATCATTATAAGAAGACTAGTGAGGAATGCCATTCTAAACATGTAACTCTAAAAAGGGTGAGAATAATATTATTTGGAATTATCACTTCTTAATGTATAGATAGAAAATGTTAAATTGTCTCTTAATTTCAATACAAAAGGCATTAAAAATAAGAAAATATCTTTTAAAACTTTTTCACGAAAAAAATCCAAGTAACATAAGAGTAATTGTTAACAAAATAAAAAGGTATCTAAACCTAGTTTTAGACTTAACTAAACTAAAAACAGACATCAAAATAGAATAAATCAAAAGGAAGACTAACTTATTATTGACTCGAGAAATTGAAGTTAAACGATGATGTTTTGCAAACTGACATGGCTTATAATCTAAGGAAGAGACTTTATGAAACTAAGAATATAACTTTTTTAGTAAAGGTGGAGAAGTATGTACTAACCAGCATTGTTTCTCAAAAGATGTGAAGATAATAGAACGCGTAGCAGATCTTAAAACCTAAATATTTAAAATGTAAAGAACCCTAAATCATATCCTTTATCAATAATTTTCTTTATTTTAAGATCTTGAAATGAATGACAATTAGGAAAGTATGACATATATCAATTTAATACACCAGTAAATTTATTTAGAAAAATAAATAAAAGCAATTGCTAAAGAATCAAAATAGATAAGGGGGAAAGGGAAGGGGTTAGATTAATAGTGCCAAAATCAAGGATACACGAAGTAGAACTATTTGCCAAATTGACATTAGCAGGAGATATGTGTGACTGGAAGGTATAGAAGAGACTAGGATTACTGTCATATGATTTGTGGCACCATAATCAATGACCCATTAAAAAAAGGAGGGAATAAGGCATGTGCTTAGTTTACTTAAATCACCAATGTCAACAATAGGATGAAATGAAGACTTTAATGCTCCTTAATACTAAGGAAATTTAGCAAAGTCATCTATACAAAAAAGGAGCTAGATGCAATATCAGTGGAGGCAACATGGGCTAACTAAGAGTTCAAATTATGATTTTGCGATCGTAATTTCCATCAAATTTGTTTATTATAGCCTAGTATATGATAATAATGACATACAACTTACCCTAAACGGTGACTTTGGTTATGACGATTACTAACACCACTGCTTCTTCTGTTAAATGGATGTTCGGGTTATTTTACTATTTTGACTGATAAAGGCATTGTGAGGCTAAGAGGCAATAATAGACACACTATTTTTTAGGTAAAGTACCCTTGTAAAAGTTTCTTAAAGAGATGTGTCAATTGGTTAAATAGATGATCTCAGTGTCTATTCTTTAGTGATTTTACCTATTATTAAATTATATTTCAGCTATTTTTTATATGTTAAACAAATTGAATTAAAACAAGAAGGAATGGTGTTACAAATTATAAATAAAGGATTAAAACAGGAATCAATCTCACAAGCAATTAACCCTTATAATTAGGCAACTTAATTAGTTAAATTTAAACTAAATTTACAGCATGTTGAGGTAGTAGTGTATCAAGACCTCATATGTTCTACCTTGTTTTAAAATTGTTAGATAGAGAGGTTACAGATAATTTAGTAGCCATAACTTCATTCACCTATACTAGAGAATTTTGACAAAATACATCTTAAGTCCAAGATATAGCCCCCAAAATTATGGTATTCCTTCCCTCCAAATTGAGGAAATACAACATGTAAATGGTATTTTAAAGGCTATAAAATCAGTATGACTAAGTTTATTAGGATAAATCAATTAAAAGATGATTCTATTTTAAGTGTTGTGATTATAAGGGTGATCATATAGATTTTGGACTTGGTTCTAGAGAGTTTAGGTTAAAGAACACTAAAATAACATATTTTAAATAAAATAGTAAAGGTTATAAGTTAGATTGGGCCAAAAGTGGCTTTTTATTCTATTTAAGTTACTCATTCTATTAGGGATAGCTAGCAATAGTATGAAAGATGTCATAGGGAGGAGTAAAGTGGTCTATACCAGACCATACTAAGTGGTAGTAGGACATGATTTATTGCAAAAGTTCTTAGTAGAATTCCTTATCTATTTTTTTCATTTTGGTTTTACTTGGGAGAGTAAGGAGGAAACAGAGCTGAGATTAAATGAGAACCTCTAAAGGAGCAATCCTAGCTATCATCCTTGATAAATAAACTCACCTTAGCATCTGGAGGAAGTATATTCCTCAAGTTGAATACCTCAAGGATAAGGTAAAGAGGCCTTATAGCTAACTAATTATCCCACCATAAATATTTGTCTTTCCCATCTCATATTTTATGTTTGAGTCTTCTATACATGGTTTCTTAATTTGAGTAGCTGGACTGTTGTCTATGAGAAATTAGCTTTACCTTAGATTTCCCTAAAAAATTTGTCTTTTTGGTAGTGTGAGTGAAGCCATTTGACCCATAGAGACTTTTTATCATTTTAGATTCTTCGAACTCTCTTAATTAATGTTATTTTATTAACAACTCAAATAGATGGGATCCCCAAACCTCCCTCCTTCCTTAATAAGCAGAAGTCTTTCTATTTTACCATTAGATGACCTAGTTAAGAGCATCCCATAACAAAGGAAATTCCTCATCAATCTATCAATGGATTTAGTAATCTTCTTAGGCATAGTTAAATGGGATGTCTAATAGGAAGATAGATATGAAGAAAAATGGTTATTATGAATGACCTCATTTATGCCTCTATTTAGTATCATTTTAGTCCTTAAAAAAGGGCAATATATGAACATTATTTAAAAGTCATTTAATATTAAAGCACTGTCATGCCACACATCAAAATCAAAGTATGAATGTTGATTTGAAACGATGTTGTTATGGGTCCTATACACCATCATTTATGCCTAGATAAAACACTATTGGTCCTATAGAATGACATCATTTATCTCAGTATTCAAGTGTTGTTTTACTCTTGAGTTATGTGACTTGCAAGAGTGTTTTAGAAGGGAAATTAGACAAAACTATGCTTGGATATATTTTAAGGTTTAGAAACCCTAGCAACTAACCTAAAAGCCTAACAAAAGGGAAAAAAAAGAGTGACATAGAAAGGGGGAGAGGTATAGAGGGCCATATGGAGAGATTTGAGAGTTAAAAAGAGTCTAGGTTCATTTACGTATTTTTCTTGATATCTTTAGTTTTAGTTATCTTTTATTATTCTTTCTATTCATTTGGTTATTTAGCTTAATATTGGTAGGAGCATTCATGTGGATTGTAGATAAAGGAATTCAAAAGGGATATATGACTATTTTGGTTGTGTCTTTAACTCTTACTTTCTTCATCAATAAATATAAGTTTTATGTTTTTATCTTTATCCTTATTAATGATTATGTGTGCTTAAATTGCTTAGCTGGGCTTACATTAATAGATGAGTAACGAATTAATAGTTAAAGGATTTTTGTCTAATTAAATGGTTAATAGGTTATTGATATGTAGTTGAAGGATATTTATCTAATTAAGTCCTAAAGTATCTTTCTTAGATTAGCCACCTATGTCAGATCCATAGATAATTAAAAGATCTAAAAGATTGGATTTTAATTATTAAAACAATTAGTTTAATAATATAATCAAGTTGATGAAAGGTCAAACTTCAATTTCTTATGAGTGTCTCAGATTAGGACAACCATACTCTCAGTCTTTTATTTTTAACTAATTTTCTAATTAAGTCTTATAACTTCAAAATTTTCTATCTAGGTCCTATGCCTTTGAATTCGACACCAATCTAATCCTTCCATTAGTTTTTGTTAATGGAAGTCTAATGTAGAAGACACGTAGGAGTCATGTAGTCAACTCACAAAATTGTAGAATCATATTTTTAGTCTTTAATCTTTAACTAGTTTTCTAATTTAGTCCTATAATTTCAAAATTTTCTATTTAAGTCCTATACCTTTGCATTTGATAGTAATTCAATTATTCTGTCTACTTCTATTAATGAAAAATTAACAGGATAAAGAAAGAAGATACATATGAATCACATAAGCAAAAATAAACATTAAATTTTTTTGTAAAAAATATAATATTAGATAATGAAAGGATTAAATTATACTTTTTAATCATGTATGAATAGATTAAGCTAAATGACTTTGACATTAATAATATTTGGATGATCAAAACATGTTATTAGGTGTTAATCTTGATCTATAATTATAATTTATTTATTTATCAAACTAAAGATAAATTAAAGATAATTTAATTTATCTAATTCTAATTATAAATTATAATCATTCTAAACATATTAGGAATTTAAAAATTCATACATAAAGGTCTCCTAAAGGAGAAATTTTTAATTAAATTGGATTTAATTATGAAATTGGAGAAACTTCAAGGATCAAAAATATAATATTTGATTTTATTATAATTAAATTTTATTTATAGTTAAAGTTAAATTAATGATTAAATGGAATCTTTAATTGTAATATGTTTTCAAGTTTTAATATGCTAAATTGACTCATTAAAATTATTATTATTATTTTTAGGAATAGGGTCCTACCTTATAGTAACTGTAAATTTAAGCCAACTTTTTCTAAATTTTATTATCATTTTAATGTCAAATTTTCTTATATTAATGATTTACGGTTAGAATTACTTTCAAAATACTCTTCTTCATATTCAAATAAATATTCTTATCTTTAATTCTATAAGATATTAATTATTTACAATCATTTATGCCAAATGCTCTATCTCTCTCTCTCTCTCTCTCTCTCTCTTCTTTTACATTGTAGTCTTTAATCTTTAACTAATTTTTTAATTAAGTGTTATAACTTTAAAATTTTCTACTAAAGTCCTATATCTTTGCGTTTGATTCTAATCTAATCTTTATGATTTTTTAAGTTGCCTATGTGGCTCTTATGTGTTTTTTCAAATCCAACTTCTATTAATAAAAATTGAGGGAAGGACTAGATTAGTGTCAAATGCAAAGGTATAGAAATTAAATAGAAAATATTAAAGTTATAGGACTTAATTAGAAAATTAGTTAAAAATGAAGGACTGAGAATAAGGTTATCCTGTCTCAAATTTAAAGACTGTAGGTTTGAGTTTATTGTGTTTTATGCCTAATAATATAATTTATTTGAGTGACTAAATAAGAGAATTAGGATTAAGAAAGATAAGATTATACCATGACTATTGGTTTTGTCTTATTTTCATGAAGTTAATTCTAAATCTATTTAATAATTAAATATTTGAATTTGATTAACCCACTGAACTTTAGAGCCTTAACTAGATCTATTATTAGTAGAATTATAATCTCATTAATTGGTTTTTATATTGAATATTTCTTTACTTATTCCTTTTGGTATTATAATTTAATTATTAAGATATTTCTAAATAATCACTCTCCTTTTGACCTAATAGTTATAATAGATCCTTATGGAGATAATATTCAAACTCACAATCCTATATTAATTACTAATGAGGTATACTTGTCTCTTAATCATAGATTAAAGAATTGATTCATAAATTTTGGGCGTCATTGATAAGAATCCATCTTAGTAATATTAGGAATGATAGGAAGAAAATACATTTAGAAGTGGGAAGAAGTTGATAAGTGAGTCAGATAAGGAAGAGGAAGAGGCTATTGATTATAAAGTTATCAAGAAAGAAAAGGAAGTACATATGATCTTAAATATCGTTGATACTATAAATCTCAATCATCGATAAGAAATTTTTTATCAAGATTTTTACAATAGTGCTTCATATAGGTAAAGGACATGAAATAAGAAATCCAATAGTTTTCCATGAATAATAAGCTTGTGGTAAGCCATCCAGCCAAAGATATGGAACTCGAAAGAGAATATCATTCTTAAACAATAACGTGTAGCTAAAAAACCTTAAATAAGCATCTATTAAGAGGCAACCTAACCAATTAGGTTTGCAATATCTTTTTAGAACCTCATAATTTCATTTTATATTATTTTTACTTAGTCACATTTTTATTATTCTTATGCTTTCACTCTTATTCCTCTTCTCTTTTAATTAGCATGATCGTTATGAAAAACAATTGGTATTACAGATCTAGGGAATTTTTCTTTTCCATTTATTTCTTTCATTGTTTATGTATGATATTTAAGTAACAAGGACAATGTTAAGCTTAAATATAAGGAAGGGAATAGCATATTTTGTTAGTATGCATTTTAATTTTTATGAGTTCTTAGAGTGACTAATTTGGATATCCTACTTAGAATAATTTTGATGGTCAATTAAATGTTAATTGAAGTACTCCAACGTAGTTGGTGTAGTGGATATGGTTATTATCAAATAACTTCCAAATATATGGTTTGCATGTATTAAGTTGACCTTTATATGTGACGTTAAGTTTCTAAAGAAATTCTATGTGTATTTTTATAAGAATTTAAACTAGGCCATTTAGTAAAGAATTTAGAATTGAAATTTAAAATATAAATCAAAGCAAAGATTGAACAAGTAATAATAAATAAGTAATTTTTCATGTTTTCTTTTAAATGGTAAGATGGAGTATAAAATATACTTGTTAAGACAAAATTGATTGTAAAACACACTTCTCCAACTTAGTTATTAAGTGACTAAATTTGATCAATATAAGATAGTATGTAAAATGCACTTTTCTAATTACCTTTGAACAAGTTCATTTGACGATCTATTGTAAAATTATTTGGATGCTTAATGTTATGCATGAAGGGTTTCCATGTGTATGTGATTAGGCTTGTTGAATCATGCCATAGTCATGATTTAGTTAGTAGATATTAACTATGTTTAACTGCATTGGTTAGCATTGGAGAGCTTAATTAACTTTTGATTGCCGTTAATATTTTTAAGTGATTGTCTATGTAATTGCTTGAGAACATGCAAAAGTTCAAGTATGAGAGAATTGATTGGGGCATTTTATATAGGCTTTTAGATCATATTTTAATATTTTTTTTACTCTTATTAATCTATGAATATGCTTGTTTAAGAGTTATTTTAGTTCATTTGCAGTTCCTGTCAATTTAGGAAGTTAAGTGCTAAAGAAGGGTAAATTTTGATGCATTTGGCATAATAAAAATAAATTTATTAAGTGATACTAACCATGTCCTTTTTTAGTATCATTTTAGTCATTAAAATAAAAAGGGAGAACTTCTATGTTGGTTGGAAACCACAGCATTATTCTCGCATTAAAATACTATTATACTACACGTCAAAGATAAGGTATGAACATTGGTTTGAAACAACACTATTATGGGTCTTATACATTGCCATTTATTGCCAAATAAAGCATACATACCAACAATTTTGGAGAACAATATTGTTTATCCCAATATTCAAATTTTGTTTTACTCCTAAGCTGCATGGCCTCAAAGAGTGTTTTAAAGAGAAAGTGAACAAAACTACCCTTGAACATGTTTTAAGGTTTGAAAACCCTAGTAGTCAAAGGCTATAAAAAGGAAAGAAAGAGTGATAAAGAAGGCAACATAAGTAGAGAGAACCGTATGGAGAGGTGTGAGAGTTAGGGAGATTCCCAAGTTAGTTTAATAGGTTTTTTTTTAATCTTTGGTTTAATGCTTTTTTTATATTTATATTCATTAAGTTATTGAGTTCAGGATTTGCAATAGTATTTAAGGTGTATAGGAGAGGAAGGAATTCAATAAGGTTATATAGCTATTTTGATTATATCATTAGCTCTTGCTTTTCTATTTATATTAACTCCTTATTTTCAATAATGAATGCGAGTTTTATGGTTATATCTTCACTCCTAAGCTACGTGACCTGAAATAGTGTTTTACAAGGGTAATTGAAAAAACTACCTTTAGATATGTTTTAAGGTTTGGAAACCCTAACAGCCACATTAAGATGCTACAAATGGCAAAGCAAGAGTGATAGAGAAGGAGGGAGAGGCAAAGAGAGCTGTATAGAGAGATGTGAGAGTTATAGAGATTCTAAGCAAGCTTAAATAGGTTTTTGTATCTTTATTATTATTTTTCTTTTGTCATTATTTGTATTTATTAAGTTATTCAATCTAGAACTTGTAAGGGCATTTAAGGTGGATTGAAGAGGAAAGTATTCCATAAAGATATACAACTGTTTTGGTTTTATCTTTAACTCTTATTTTTTTCCATTTTGCATTGACTCCTTAATTTCATTAATGAATATGAGTTTTATGTTTATATCTTTATGCTTATTGATGTTTATGTGTGCTTAAATTACTTAGTTTAGGTTAAGTTATTAGATGGGTTATCAATGAATAGTTAAAGGACTTTTATTTAATTAAGTGCTTAATTACCTTTATTAGATTAGGCACCTAAGTTAGATCCCTCAGATGATTGAGGAATCCAAAAGATATGCTCTTAGTTATTGGAACAATTAGTTAACACAATTAAATTGACGAATGACTAAACTTCAATTCCTTATAAGACCTTTGGATCTAAAGACCTTAAGTCTGAGTTTCTGTACTCTATGCATGTTAATATAATTCATTTAAATAATCAAACAGGAAAATTAGGATTAAAAGAGATAGGATTCTACCATGATCATTGGCTTCTTCTTATTATCATGAAGTTGGTAGAGCTTGTCATAAGCTACCAAATAATAAAATACCTAACTAGACCTAACTAAGTAGCGAGGGTGAGTTGAGGTTGAATCCTCAGGGAGCTAGGGCGAACTGTTATCTCTAATGTTGCACAGAAAAGGAAAACAAAAACCCCTAGAATTAAGGAAGCTAAAGAAACTAAACTAAAAAAATTAAAAGACAAACACAAAGACATAAAATAAAACTATGAACGTTGACAAAGAAATGGGCTAAAGGTATCATTATGAATTACGAATGACTATTGATCCTTAAATCTAGATAAACAGTGATCTAGCTATAGTGTTAGCCTGTAGATTCGAACAAGCTCTCAAACCACAGTCCCTCTAATTTAGGTAAATCTAATAAACTTTAGAAATACTCCTAACTCCATCTATAACCTAGAACAAGCTCTCTAGATTTAATAGTGGAGAAGCTTTAGGTGCTAAGGAACGACTAACTTTGGTCACTAATTCGAAAGCTCGAAAAGTGTAACCTAAATGTAAGAGACTCTAGGTTAGTCGATTAAGTAATCCAACAAATTCAACTAACCTATTTCTAATTTCGAAAATCACTAACGAAAATTACGAATCACATGATCATTTATAGCTGTATAAAATAGGAATTAAATAAAAGGTGATTAATCCTAAGGGTAACATCTAATCTAGGAATTTACTAAAATCCTAAACCAGCGTAAGCTTAAAAACACCAAATTAAGCTCAACCAATTCACATTCTCACAATTCATCATCCTAATTCCTTCCTACACCTTTAAGCCCAAAAAGACACTAGTTTAACATTACAAAATTAAGAAAAAGAATAACTGTTGAATCAAGGGTTGGTTCCACCTTTGTTTTAATGATGACAAAGTGTTTCTACTAATATATTTGTAGAGTTATATGTGTTTGGAGTATGTGTGATGAATAAGTAATTAAGTTGGTAATTCAGTGAGATTTATAAGACTTATGTAACTCATGGAATAATGTTTTAGATAAACATTATGTAAATTGAAGTTATTTGAATTGATTAAGTATGTAGATAAAGTGAATGAAATTGTTTACATTATTTTGTGAAGGGAATTCGGTAAACTAGATGAATTGATTGTGTTAAGCTTGTATGATTGTGTAAAATGTGTTAAGATTTGATTAGTATTATTTTATCCATGTCACAATATGTTGAATTGGATTAAGAACTAAATGGAATTGATTTTTTCATGAATTGATTAATGTTTGTATAAAGTTTGGAAGTTAGATTGTTGAACAAGCTCAGTTGAGCTCTTAAACCTGTATAATTGACTTAAGAAAGGATAGTAAGTATACTTTTAGGGCTCTAAATACTATGAAATTTTTCCAGCTGTTAGAAAAATGTGTCAAGAAGTTATCCAAAAAATTTCACTTCAATTGGATGAAAAATGAAGAAGATATGACGAAAATTTCAAGTGGTACTACAAGTTGTCAACGTTGGTATCAGTCGACCAAATGAGGTGCACAGGGACATCGATCGACCGAATGAAGTGAAGGTTGACCGAATTAGGTAATAGGTTGATCGAATGAGACCATCGATCAATTGAATGAACATCAGTCGACCGAATAACGTCATTCGGTCGACCGAATATGATGAATACGCAATAGTAAGTTGGCAACGGACAGATTGTGCAATGGATATGTTATTTAATGAATATGAACATTGGGCAATGGCTAATTTACCTTGTGAAGAGTATAAATAGGTGTGTTGAGTGTTGTTTATGTATCCATGAATTATAGAATGTGTTTATACATTATTGTTAAGTGCTCTTGAGTGTATATGAGCTATTAGTGAAGTTGTGGTTAGATATTTTTATAGGGTTATTCTTGAGCCTTGAAAAAGAAGAGTGGTAGGTTCTCCTTTAGCC
>JAOXYD010000135.1:5137610-5154662 GCA_028565735.1 Pinacopodium congolense
CCCCCCCCCCCCCCCCCCCCCCCCCCCCCCCCCCCCCCCCCCCCCCCCCCCCCCCCCCCCCCCCCCCCCCCCGAGAGCGAGAGAAGGTCAAATGGCGTCGCCAGCTGGTGATAAGCAGCAACAATGAGAGAGGTGACAGTTGAAAAAGAAATATAAAAAAATAGTAGAAAATAAGAAGAAGGCTAAATTTAGAAATTTAGAGAAGAGTTGGGATGAATTTGTAAATTTTAGAAAGTTTAGAAATAAGTTGTAATTTTAGGGATTTTTGAGGGAGGGTTAAATTGAAAAAAGGTGTTAGTTTAAAAGATTTTGAAAATTTTAGTAAAAATTAAGGATGGCTTAATAAATTAGAAATTTTTAGAATTTATTTTTTATTTAGGCTAGTTATTTAATTATTATTTAACTGTTGGAGATAAATCTGAGGGAGCACAATATTGATTAGAAATTCGAAGGTTTTGATATTTAGATAAGAGAATTAATTAGAATTGTACCCTATTATGTGAATTTTTTGTATTAATATAAATACTATAAATTTTTCATGCATTATAGGATTGAATATGCCTTACTATATGAATTGGTGCAATTTTTTGTATAATGTAATTATGTATAGATTATGAGATTAGGATGTACTATGTTATGTGAATTTTGTCACATTATGAACAATTTGAATTTTACGAGTTATGGATCAAAATATGAATTTTATGCAAAATTGTACTTATATAGAAAATATAATATATATATATATATATGATTACGTGGTGAATTTTGTAATGAGTTATTAAATAGTAGAAACATAAATAGTTTGTGAAAATTGTTGAAAATTACATTATAAGTATGATTTTGCATGTATATGAATTATGAATTAAATCATAATAATATTAAGGTCACATATGGACAATGAAAGAAAATGACATAACATGATGATATTGAACTTGTGGAATATTAAGAGAAATATAATAGAATCTCAGTTAGTAGCTTATCTAGATAGATTATATTCAAGGGTCTTGATATTTATGTAATGTAACTGAGATTGATTATTAGGCATGTGCCAAGGTATTATAGGAATGAAGATATCCTTAGTGATTTATTTTGCTATTCCAAAAATAAAAATACTCATAATGCTTCCAAGAATGGAGAGTGTCTTGTATTATTTGTTTGATGAGATTCTATATTCTAGAAGTGAGAATGCCCAAGATATTTCTAAGAGTAGAAAGTGTCCTAAGCAGTTTGTTTGCTGGTAGACCATTAAATATAACTCTATTAGGTTAACGAGGTCCTAAAATTTTAATAAAGGAATTAAATGGAAACTTAAAAAGTGAAAGAATAGATTAAAAATAATAAATAAATGTAAATAGATGTAAACTATAATATGAAATTGCGATACGAAACTTATGTGTAGATATATAAATTCTTTTATATTTATATGTATTATATGTTGTAAGACTGGTATATTTTAATTACCCTTTATTGAGATGGCAACTCATTCTTTACCCTTTACATTTTTTAAGAGATATTTAGTAGACTTTGGGCATTTTGAATTTTAAGCTGTATGTAAATGAATAGTTCAAGTGGGACAGCTTATCACAGGATGTCGTAGGAAGTAGTTTTAATTAAAATTTTTATTCTATTTTAACATTTTAATTCTTTTATGGTACTGTTGAGATTGATGATATATTTTAGAAAGATATTAGATTTATTAACCGTGGAAACTATGACTTTTATTTATGATGATTTCTCTTTTGTTTTTAGATAATTGTTTTTTACTTATAAAGTTCAATATATGTAATGGTTGAAATTGAATTGTGGTTTAATCGTAAATTTAGGGTTTATGTTGATTTTGGAAATTAAATTAAAGAATGAGGGTTGTTACGATTTGAGAATTATTATACATTAGGAATTGAGTTTTAAAGCAGGTAGGAGCATTACATTAGATGGTATCATAATGGATCTACGCTCTTAAGGTAAGAAGGTGTACTAATTGTGAAATCATTTATTTTGTAGAATGTCATCTAATAATGCGACTGTTGGCTAATAGACGGATAAGGAAGAGTCTGTTAACTCTATTTACGCTCCAAATGTATTTGAGCATACAACTTTAGGGGTAGATTCAATGCAAGTTGAAGTAAAGTATGGTCCTATAGGAATGGGGGTAGAATCAACTGTGTCAACTAGTAGGATTCTTACAATTGAGATACTACCCCAGTATTTATAAATATTTCAGATGATGTTACAAGCCCAGGTTCAAGTACAAGCCCAAGTCCAGACCCAGTTCCAAGCTCAGGTGCAGATGCAAATTACTGTACAGGTTCAAGCACCGCACTACCATCAGCTCCAATAGTACTTGAAAATGATCATAACCTTGAAAGAATCAGGAAATTAAGAGCAATATGGTTCAAAAGTACCATAGATATGGATGAGGCAAAAATGTGGTAGGAATAGATTAAGGAGTTTTTAAATAAATTGAAATGAACTTTGAAGAATCTCCTACGGTACATCACATCTTTATTACATAAACCTACATTGATTTGATGGCGATCAATTCAGATGTTATTTGAGCCTCGAGTAGTGACTTTGGAAGAGTTTCAAAGAATTTGATGACAAATACCGGCTATCAATTTATAGAGATTGAAAAAGAATAGAATTTATGAATTTGAAACAAACCAAAGAAATGTTTGTTGCTAATTATGAGATGCGGTTGGTTACATTGTCAAGGTATATACGTTGAGGGTATTCCTTATTTGTTTTTCTGTAGTAACAGCTAGATAACTAATTTTATGCGAAGCTTTTTTAACTTATATAGTAGACATGAGGGACACAAGTTTTTAGTTAATAGAAATACCAGTGACGATAGATTTTTTAAAAGTATTTCTTGATGACTTACTAGGTTTGCCACCTCTTAGAGAGGTAGATTTTACTTTTAAGATGCTACTTGAGGTTACTTTTATATCTATTGCACCCTATAAGATGACATCTATAGAGTTGTAGGAGTTGAAAAATAATTGAAAAAGTTACTGAAAAAATGTTTTATCAGGTCTAGTACTTCACTGTGGGAACTTCGATTTTTTTTATGAAAATTAAAAATGGTAGCATAAGATTATCTATTGATTACCGGGAGTTAAACTGTGTGACAATGAAGAACAAACCCATCTTACGTTGGATTAATGATTTGTTAGATCAATTAAGAAGAGAAACATTATTTTCAAATTTTAATTTGAAATTAAAGTATTAGTAATTGAGGATATCTTATCAAAATATATCTAAACTACTTTTCAGACACAGTATGATCATTACAAGTTTCTACTGATGAGTTCGGACTCATAAATACTCTGGCTACTTTTATGACATTGATGAACAAAACTTTTCAAAGTATCTGTATTAGTTTGGAATTGTATTCATAGATGATAGACTAGTATATTATAAGAGTAGGGAGGAGTATGAAAACTGTTTTAGAATGGTATTACAAATTCTGAAGGAGAAGCAATTATATGTTAAATTAAGTGTGAGTTTTGGACTGATCAAGTAGTGTTCTTGAGACATGATATATCTAAAGAGGGTGTGAAGTCATATCAAGGTAAAGCCAATTTATAGAGTGGAAGCCATCAAAAAGCATAATAGAGGTCAAAGGTTTTTTGGGATTGGTTCAATATTACAAAAGATTTATAAAGGATTTTTTTATAATATCCCTTTGACAAAGTTATTAAAGAAAAGAGTTCCTTATCACTACACTGATCGATGTCAAGCGATTAGCATCCAATTTTATCTTGATGTTACCAATAAGTGGTGAAGGTTTTGAAGTGTGTATAGATATCTCGAGATTAGGATTGAGGTGTTTATTGATGCAGACTAGGAAGATAATAACTTATGTCTTCTGTCAGTTAAGGACTCATGAAGTGAATTACCCCATACATGATTTAAAGTTAGCAATTATAGTATATACGTTGAAAATCTAGAAACATTATTTGTATGGAGAGACTTTTTGGGTTCTCATAGATCATAAAAGTTTTAAATATATAATAAATCAGAAGGAGTTGAATTTGAGTCAAAAGAAATGGATAGAACTGTTAAAAGATTATGATTGCACTATCGATTATCACGCAAAAAAGGCGAAAATAGTGGTAAATGCATTGAACAAAAAGAACTCAGATGTGTTAACTAATTTACGTATAGATAGTGTAACACCACTAATGGAAATGTGAACTTTAAATGATAAGTTGGAGGTCAATTATGTAATTAGATTGATGGCCACCTTACAAATTCAGACTAATTTGAGCGATATGATTGGTGAAGTATAGACTTGAGATCTGTACTTGCAACAAATGTTAGAGAAGATAAAGTAAGGAAAGAAACCTAATTTTTTAGTAAGGCTAGATAAAGTCATGGTGATAAAGAGTTGAGTATGTGTGTTAGAGGCCGATGGGTTGCAAGAGGAGATATTAAAGGAGGCTCATTGTACACCTTATACGATACATCTCATTACAACCAAGATATAACGAAATCTGATACCTCATTATTAGTGACTAACCATGAAAAGTATGTGGCAGATTTTGAGCTAAATATTTGACTTGTCAATAAATTAAAGCTGGGCATCAGACTCTAGCAGGCAAGTTGAGACTTTTATCGATTTCATCATGGAAGTGAGAGAAAATTACTATGAATTTTATGGTATCTTTACCTAGAATCCATCTCAGATTAATTTAATTTTGGTTATTATGGATAGAAAGACCAAATCTACCAATTTCTTACTAATCCAATAGAAAGATTTGTTACATAAATTATCTAGATTGTATGTAAATGAGATAGTAAGATTACATGAAGTTCTGGTATCTATAATTTCATATCGTGATCTATGGTTTATATTTGATTTTAGGCTAGCTTGTAGATGGCATTGGTAATAAATTAAATTTGAGTACAAATTTTCATCTATAGATAAATGAGCAATTTGAGTGCACCATTGAGACGTTGGAGGGTATGATGAGAGCTTGTTTGTCAAATTTTTAAGGAGATTATGATTTATATTTACCTTTGATAGAGTTTGCTTACAATAACAATTATCACTCTAGTATTGAGATTACACTTTTTTAGGCACTTTATGGGAGACAATATAGAGATTAAACATATTAGGATTTTGAGAGTGCTAAAATATTAGAAGGACCATAGTTGATTCAGGAGACTGTAAAGAACATTAGAGTGGTGAAGAAGTGTTTAAAAGCTACTCAAAATAAGTACAAAATTTAAGCAAATCGATATAAGCGTGAGATGAAGTATGAGATAGGTGATAAAGTGTTTTGAGAGTATCACCTTAGAAAAGTATAATATAATTTGGAGAAAAAAAAAGCAAAGTTGAGTTCTAGGTATATTAGACCTTATAAGATTGTTCAACGTGTTAGTCCATTAGATTATCAGTTGACCTTGCCCCTGAAGTTATCTTAAATACACGATATTTTTCATGTATTCATGTTAAGAAAATATCAGTCATATTCGAGTCACGTTATACCTGAATTAAAGATTATCGTGTCTATAAACTTGACCTAAAAAGAATAACCAATTGAGATCTTAGAGAGGGAGATTAAACAATTGAGGAGGAGATAAATACCTATAGTGCAAGTTTTATAGAGTTATCATTAGTCTCTGAGAGAGGTGACGTGGGAGCTATAAGAGGATATGTAATATTAGTACTCTCATCTTTTTATATCTAAATTTTGAGAACAAAATTTCTTTTAGGAGAGAAGAATTGTAAAACCCAAAATATATTTAACCCAAACTAAACCCAAAATAAAAATAGAACCCAACCCAATCTACATAAGCCTAAAAAACTGTAGTTTCTTCTTTTCTTTTTCTTCTTCTTCTTCCTCCTAACCTTGCCACCAACCACCTCAAGGATTATACACTAAGCATTCTTCAATTTTTTATATTGAAAATTTATGTGATGTTAGATTTCATTATCGCTAGGTGAGTGGGTTTTATTCATTTTAGTTGAGGGATAAATGTAACCATGAGTAAGGGAAGGGAAAAAACATGAATGCAAAAAAGGAAACAAAATATGGATAACCAAAGGAGGAGAGTGCCAGTGATGAGAAGAGAAGGAGAAGGAGAAGGAGAAAAGAGAATGAAAGGAAAGAAGAGGAGAGGAGAAGGGGGAGGAGTCGGCAGAGAAGAGAAAGGCAAAAAGAAAAGAGGGGAAAGGAAAGGAAGTGGGGCAAGAGAGAGAGAGAGACAATTTCATCGCTCACTAATGACCGACAAAAACAATGAGAGATGAGAGTTAAAAAAAAGAAAATATATAAAAGCAAAAAATAAAAGGAAGATTAAATCTAGAAATTTAGAAAAGAGTTCAGATAAATTTATCAATTTTAGAAAGTTTGGGGAACATTTATAATTTTAGAGATTTTGGAGGGTTAAATAGAAAAATGTGTTAATTTAGTACACTTTGAGAAATTTAGTAAATGTTATGGTAGTTTAACAAATTATAAAATTTTAGAGTTTATTTTTATTTTTTTTATCTTAATTATTTTATTATTATTTATATGTTAGAAATAAATTGGAGAGAGTGCAATTGATTAGAATTTCAGAGGTTTTGATATTCAAGTAAGGGGATTAATTAGAATTGTAACATATTATGTAGATTTTTAATGTTAGTATAAATACTATAAATTTTGCATTAATTATAAGATTGAATATGCCTTATTATATGTATTAGTATAATTTTGTGTATAATGTAATTATGTACGAATTATAAGATTAGGATATACTATATAATGAAAATTTTTGCTTACTTAGTGAACAATTTGAAATTTTACGAGTTATGAATGAAATTATGAATTTTACACAGAGTTGTGCTTATATAAAAAATAAGTATATGATTATGTGATGAATTTTATAATGAGTTATTGAATTATAGAAATATGAATAATTTGTGAAAATAGTTGAGAATTACTTTATGAATATGATTTTGCATTTATATTAATTATGGATTAAATCATAATAATATTAAGGTGTGAATATGCGATGATGAAAGAAAATGACGTAACATAATAATGTTAAACTTGTGGAATATTAAAAGAAACATAATGAAATCATAGTTAGTGGCTTACCTAGATAGATTATATTTGATGGTCTTGATATTTTGTGATGTGACAAAGATTGATTATTAGACACGTGTCGAAATATTCCAAGAGTGAGGATATCCTTAGTGATTTATGTTAGTATTTTAAGAGTGGGGATTCAGGATGCTTTCAAGAGTAGGAAGTGTCCTATATGATTTATTTTATGAGATCCTATATTCTAGGAACGGGAATGCCCAAGATAATTCTAGGAGTGGGAAGTGTCATTTGTAATCTATTTGCCGACAGACCACTAAATACAACTTTATTAGGTTAAGAAGGCCCCTAAAAGTTTAAGAAAGGAATTCAATGGAAATTTGACAAATGAAAGAATATATTAAGAATAATCCGAGTGTACTAAATTATTATGTGATGCTTATATGCATATATATATCCATATATTCTTTCATATCTGTATGTGTTATATGTTATATGACGAGTATATTCTAATTACCTTTATTGAGTTAACAACTAATTCCTTGCTCATTAAAATTTTATGAGATATTTAGTAGAATTTAACCATTTTGAATTTCAAGTTATATATTAGTAGATAGTTCTCATGAGACAACTTATTATAGGATGCTACAGGAATGTTGTTTGGTTAGTTTAGTCTAAATTATCACAATTAATTATCAAATCAAGCAACTGAACACATACTTTCTTAAAGCACTTCGAAACTAACTATTACAGCAAGTATACCAGTCGATAAGTAATAAAGTAGAGTATTTTTAAGATCCTAGAATGTCAAACCCACAGGAAATTAATGCAAATACTAGATTACTCGGATTATAATTATCTAGAGAAGGCTAAGATTGCCAAATTGAAAGGGTTAGAATTGCGAAATATACTAAAAACCTTCCAAACAATGTAAAGGATTGCAAATTGCTTTAAAGATTACCAAATTAATTGATTAGCTAAGGTTTAAGCTTTAAACGATTTAATTGAATTATGAAAAAATTGGAATATCTAATTTAGGGTTTTCACTAAATTAAGACAATACTATGGTTAAGTTAATGAGTTATCTCTAATTAACCTAAATTGAAGTTTGGTTATTTATCAATGTTAGGTAATAGAATTAAAGTTCAAGAAGTTATAATATTAAAATCCATATTTTAAGACTAGCATCTTTATGGTTAATCAAAGTTTAGTCCTTCATTGATTAAAATCATGTTTTTTACTAATTTTTCTAATAATTAAAATAGATTTCTTGAATCCTTAATCATCTATCAACTTTATCTTAAATGGTCAATTCAAGATAAGCTTCAAGTATTCTAAATAAACAAAGATTATCATCTAACATGTGTTAAGAACTCAATCAATTCATTTAATAACCTATCCATAGTAAGAAATTAGATTAAGCACGCATATATAACATAGAATAAGCAAATCCAATCTTAAACAACATATTCTTGAAATATATGTAGATAGAGAGAGAAACAAGTGATTAAAGGGCTTAAATTAAACCAGATAATGCTCCAAAGTATTAGATAACTTTCAATCATGTTTGCAAAGTCTGGAAATCCTTAAAAACAACTTGAAATCAACAAATACAAAACTGTAAAAGAAAATAGAAAAGAAAAAACTAACCTAAAGAAGAAGAATCCTAACTTAGATCTAATTTTGCTGCCTTAAATCTAGTGTTAGTTGTTTCAAAAATGAGTTCTCTGCCTTCATTTATATATATGCTACAGGTTGGAAGTAAGTTAGACAAGTTACAGCTAATAAAGAGGAAGATCCAGCTGGAAATATCTCGACTACTACTTAAATGACACTTGAAAATGAGTTTTAACGATGTCATTTAACTACCATTGTTTAAGTCCCAAAACTGACTTAAACGCGGGTTTTAGTGACTAAATCTGCTCATGATTGTCGCTCTACTCCTATTTTTTACTAAAATTTTCATATTTTTCTTGTTTTTTATTTTAATTAGGGTGTAATATGTAAATTAAATAATTTAGAATATAAATTAAACAATCAAAACACAATATGGGGTGAATTTACATCAAAATATTATGAAAATCACTACGAAATGAACCTCTGTCAAAGAACCAATTTTAATTAGAATTTTCATAATATTTTGAAAATTTGATTCTTTTATTAAATTTTGGATAGATATTGGATTTATTGATCTTAAAAAACGTAACTTTTATTTATGATGATTTCTCTTTTGTTTTAAGATAATTAGTTTTGACTTATAGAGTTTGATACATAGAACAACTAAAATTAAATTATGATTAAATTGCAAATTTAGGATCTGTGTTGATTTTAGAAATTGAATTGAAGAATTATGATTATTGTGATTTGAGAATTTTTCTGAATTAGAAATTGGGTTTTGAAGTAAATAGGAGAATTACAGATAATGTAAGTCTTAATAACTTTAAATCAAGATAATTTTTATAATTAGTTTTATACCATATTAAAATAAACTTATATTTAGATAAATTTTAATTTAGATTAGTTGTTGTCCGGTGATTTAAACAAAAATCCTAATATCCCATAAGGAAATGCGCCAAAACGGAGCGTATGACCTTTGCCATACGGCAAAACCATGTATGAGTTGTGAACTTAGAGATATGATATACTCAGATTAATAACTTGCTTAAAGGCGGTGGTTAAGAACTTCGTAAAGTTATCTCAATTTAGGATGTTATAAGTTAAAAATACGTTAAATCTTATAAATACTAGCTGAATAGAACAAAGAATTCTACTAGTTTAAAGCACGTTTTTTGTTTTTTTATTTTTGTTTTAAAAAACACAGAAACTAAGAAAAAATTTATTTATTACGTTCTAATTTAATTTTTTATTTTTAAAATTAAAAATTAAAAACAAAGAAAATTAAAAAATACTTTTCATATCTAAAAACAGATTTTTCAAAGCAAAATTTTTTATTTTGAATAATTTTTCTGTATTAAATAATTAATATAATCTATTAACTAATATGTATCTTTAAAATATAAAAAGTATATAGATTTAAGAATTTATATTTATTTTATATTTAATTGTAACAATTAATTTATTTTATATCAAAATTTTCAATTAAATAAATTTCTATTTTTAATTTTTATAATAAATGTCAATTAAATAGTTCTCAATTTTTCTTAGGAAAAATATAGAATCAAAAATTACAAATTACAAAAATAATAAAAATAATACCAAATAATCCAAAGTAAATGTCTAATGCATTCACCAACTGAAAAAAATTATTTTTTAGAGGAGAAATTATGTGTTTTTTATTTAATTTTAAACACGTCGAAAAAGTTATGGAATCTTGAATTAATCCAATTGTATGACCAAGTTTCAGGATCGTACGTGGTGTTCCTTTGTTTATCAGGCAACTCCGTTCCATCATCAACCTCCATTATGCTCTTCTTCAACATCTAATGAAAGAATGATACATGATTATGAAATATCTTGTAATTTGATTTATTATTTGAATTTTCTTACTTTTAAAAGTATCACCTACCTCCTTACACTTTACAATCTATAGTTATTACATATTTTTTTTCATCGTATTTTACTAACTTTTATTTATTTATATTCAAAATAATGTTATATTAATATTTTAAATAATATTATTTATTTACTAAAATGTAATAAAAGAAAGTATATAATATTTAAATAATATTATAGAGAGATAAATAATATTTTTTAAAATATAAAAAAGATTCATCTTTAATTTTAACATATTTTACAATTCAACATTTTTATTTATCTTAAAAATAAAAGTAGTTTAAATAAGGATAAGTATATTTATATATGTAGATATATAATTTCACTAAACACAACATGAAAAATTCAAATCTAGCACCTTTTAAACGAAATTTCCAACATCGTATACCACAAAAATGGCAAACCTCACAACATCAGAGTTAAATTTAATAACATATTCTAAAAAAATTATGTCCCCCCTTGTAACTAATTCTATCAGCCTAAGAGAGCAAATTAATTGTAGAACTCCCCGGGTCCCTACCATATGTCCACGTCATAATCACATTTTTGGGAAACAATCTTTGGGTTGACGGTCATATTGTTTACCGTTATTGCGCAGTTGACCTTAACGGTGATTGCCCATGTCTTAACGGCGCCTACTTTAATCTTCACCGGCGCTCTTATGTACAACCTAAACGGTACCGTTCCTTTTCTTTGATCCTCAGCCAGCGTCTTGCGGACCGCGCTCGTTAATTGAATTCCCGATCCAGTTAACGCCGTCGATAACGTCGTTACATTTCTCTTCCCCTGATAAAACGACGGTAGAGAACCGGTAGCAACGTTGACGTCATTATAATAGACGTCACCGTAACTTCCTGTTAGGTAATAAATTCCGATCTTCTCGTTAGGGTTGTCTGCTCTAATAGTGAAGTTAAATTGCGGCGAGATCGGCGCCGTCGACGACAAGTTGAAACCTTTGATCGAAAAAGATTGCACAGAGTAGTTGGGAGATTTTGGCCGGAAAACGACGTAGAGGATAGCGGCGGTGATGACGGCGACGAGGAGGAGGAGAGCGACGGTGGAGAGGAACCAGCAGAAGCAGGTCATGCACCCGCTTTTGGAGGGTTTTCGTCGAGAGAGGTCCTTAAAACGTTTGGCATTTTCCGGAGGCGGAATGCGGTAGATTTGGTCCTTCGGAATCTGGATCACGTAGGTACCTGGTGACGGGACAGGTTTTTCCGGCGAAGGGGGTGAGGCCGGTCTCGCCTGATAGTGTGGATGTTCTGGTGAGGACCACGGCAAGGAGGCTGTCGTTGGTTTATGATCGGAACTCGCGGTTGAGAACGAGTCGGTGTGCGGGTGGACCCGGTCGGAAGTTAGCGAAAGATGCGGCGATTTCATGACTCAGTATCAGTGACCCCTGAAGATGACTGTGCAGTAAATAGAAACCAAAGTCAAAAAGATTTAAAGCAAAAAGTAAGAAAAGAGGTAACTGATGGAACTGAATAATACGAGCTATTATAAAACTGATGGTTCTATTTTTCAAAATATTTTCTGACGTTAAGAAAGCCTAATTTTTTAAAATTAAAAATTTTTAACTTTTAATTTATTTTTATATTTTAAAATATTAAAAATTTAGGATCATCAAAACTTGTCCTCATTGTTATTTTACGTGCTTTTGGGGTTGGCTCTTGACTCTTGTAAATCCACATCCATCCCAATAAAAAACAAAAAGAAGAATCAAATTCTAAAATTATTACATTTCATATATGAAGTAAACCAAATAGATATGTCTTCTATTTTTTTTATTATTTTCAATTTGAAACAGAGAAATAATTAAAATTCGTAAATTAATAGAACTTTTCGAGTCATTCATCTAATTAACTATATTAAGTTTGATCCAATTTCAAGGTTAAATTTTAAAAACCCTTCACTTATGTGATTTATATCGCTGAGAAAAGCACAAAAAAAAACTGATGTGATTGACAGAGTTTAACTTTTAAGAACAGAAAGCGTGAAGAAAATCTCAGAAATATAACATCAACAATTGACTAATTATCTCTAAGATTAAATAAATTGAACAAGACACACAAACAAACGAGAAATCTTTTCCCACTTCAAGTATTTAAAGATTGATGATTATAAGCAACAACAGCACAATCACATCAAAAGAAAACAGATCCAAATTAAAAAGCCAAGATCTGAATAGAAAATGTTATAGTTAGGTACTTACACAGAACCAGGAGGAGCTTGAAACTAGAATGCCTTCAAATGAACTCTACAAACAGGCGTTCCAAGCGAGGAATGAAACCGAAGGAACTTGTTTGGCAGTCGGGAAAATCAGCCAGACAATGCAGAAGCCGGTGTGGTGGTTGATGAATTGAGAAGACGAGAATATAAATCCAGTTCACAGAGAAATAGAGAGTAGTCGATCTCATATAGATATATAGGTGTATATGTATATGGAAGTGTTGAAAAGGGTAAAACGAGTGAAGCGAAATGGAGGAGGACAGTTCATGATTGGGTGGCAGATTATATGAGAAACCGAGTGTGGGAAAGAGGAAAGTTGCTTACGAAGGAGTCAAGGAAACACCGCTTGGTAAGGTAATACGTGTGCGTTTTGTCTGTATTTGTACCTAATGGATTATTGCTCTTCATTCCTATTTCCTTGTCACATAATGGACAATGAACCTTTTTTGTTTTCCTTAAATCCTCCTTAAGAATTATATTTTAATAAGAGAAAAAATGGAAAATGTCCCTTATATATTAATATAATTTAAGATATATAAGATATTTTAAACATTTTTTCTAATTAATAAATTACCTATTCTTTTATAAAGCAGAGTTTTGGTTTTTATAAAGAAATAATTATTCACTCATTATTCCAACAAATAAAATTTAAACATATCTTATCATTGCACTTGCAATTTAACTTAAGTTTCATAAGACTATAGGAAATAAGTTTATATATATGTATGTATGTAACCCCCAACCTAACTACTAAAACAAGGTCAAACCTGTGTGTGAATGAGACACTTTCCATGCACTCTTTGATCGAATATTAATATTTTTTGTTTAATATAATTAGATTAATATCATGAATAGTTTTAGTAATTTTTTAAAATATCATTTTAATTTTTATGATTCGAAAATTATCATTTCAATCCTTATATTTTTATTTATTTTCAATCATCAGTCTTTTATTAGATTTTATTTATATAGATTAATAAATTTTTGATACGAGTCCATGCCACATCAGTAAAATCTGATAAAAGATTTATGATTGAAAAAAAATAAAAATATATAAATTAAAATAATACTTTTCAAATTATAAAGATAAAAATAATAATTTAAAAAATTACAGGACCGTCGTATTAACCCAATATAATTTTACCAAAGTTTCAAAACTGGCTGGATATTACAAATTTTTACCCCTAAGTTAAAACAAATGGGACCCACGTAAAGAAATTATTATTGATCTCCTTTAACTTATTAGAAAACAAATGTCAATTTTCATAACATTAACGTTATACCTACTATATTTTGTGAAATTTCTTCAACTCAGACATTACCAATGTAATACTATTCAAACATAATTTAATATCACAAAATAGTTGTGTTATACCAATGCTTTATAAACTATGTACATAAAATAAATTATACGATAAATTAATAACCCTATTTTAAATGATCAATTAGATTTAAATAATGGTTTATATTTCGACTCACATTAAGTATACTAATACTTTGTTCTCTTCCAATCACTTGAGCTTCATAAATTAAGAAAACGTTAAAATTTTTGGCGTCACCTTGGATGTAATTCAACTGAATATGTTATTTGGTTTTGATGTTCCTGAACAGTATCTTATTTGTAACATTAAACCTGTTGTATCTTTCTTTTATTTGTTAAAATATTTTTTTAAAAAACACCACCAATGATTTAAGATTTATAAATTGGAATCAAAAGTTACCCAACATTTTAAACTGTGGAGAGATTTGATACAAAATGTCACAATTTGAAATTCATCATAGAAGTCCTTTGTTGGTATATTCGTGTGCCTGGCCGCCTGATTGCCTCGATAATGCCTAGGAATGAGAGATATGCACCTTATAATATTTTTTATAACTAACTATTTTTACTATCACATAGATACCCCAACAAATTCCACAAATTAATACATAATCTTAGATTTTGTTTAGTTAGACTTTTATTTATGAATTTTTAAAATATAAAAATTGAAAAAAACACATAAACTCAAAAAATAATACACTATAAAAATTAAAAAACAGCATATAAACCGAAAATACATAAAAATTAATATAAAAATACAAAAATTATAATTAAAAATCATAACCAACAATTCAACTAAAAATATCCTTAACATATAAAATTACTTTTAAAAAGATGAGAACTTCAAAAAAAAAAAACTTAAGAGCACATAAATATGTTATTATCTGGTTGTAATAATGAAAATTAAAAATAATATTCTTATATTTGACGAGATTTTTTACATTATTTTTAAATTATAATTTATTTATAATTTATAAACTTTCAGAATTATGGAAATTTCACTTAAATTCTTTAATTTTAAATTATTTTTTCTTAAATTTAATTCGGCATATTGATTAGAAATATAAAGGAATTTTTTTTCTAAAACATGGATTTTGTATTGTATGACTCAATTAATCTATTTGGTTTATTAAACGGCAATATGACCTTTTAATCTACTTGTATTTTAACTAATCCATCTAACCTATATAAAATATAAGTTGGATATAAGGAATTAAAGAAGATCCAATGAAATTAAAATCTATAAAATTGATATGATAAACAAACTCAATGCATATTAAATTAAATGGATCAATCCCTTCAACTGCAATTATTTAATTTCAGTCTTCAAGACCTCCAAATATAATAGCTCGTCATAAGCCATCGGACAACATAAACAAACAAGCATGAGATAAAAAATCATTAGTTGCTAAATTATTAAGTTTTGACATTGTCAACAAAAGGTTAATTTACATATAAAACATGTAGTAATGTACGTTTCTCTATGTTTTACTTACCGAATATACAATTAAGATAATATATTTACTTAATTAAGTGATTAATTACACATTATTCAGGACATTGAACCTTGGCTACAAATCAAGTGAAGAGGACAAGAATAAAAGTAAGGTGTGAAACGGGTGGCCGGACAGGTTTTATTGGGTACTCTATATATATTTTTTGGATTAATATTATAAATTATCATTATAATAAAATTATATTATTATTATAATGTCGACATATTATAAATGTTCATAGTTGGATAGTTATTTTCTTTTTTTTCACTTTTAATTATATGTGTGATTTAGGAGCTTTTCGGTATTGATTTGATTTTTAATTTTTTTAAATATAAAAATTAGAATAAATATTAAAAAAATTAAAAAACACGTTAATATAATAAAAAATAATAAATATATATAACACAAAAATTTATAAAAATATATAAAATTTAATACAAAATTACAATAATCACAATTAAATATTACAATTAAATATTAAATCAAACTAGTTAATGAATTGTTTTTGTGATTTGAATAAAGATATCTTATTCTAATTAAATGCTTTGTCTTTTTTGATAATTATCATTTGACCATTATCTAATTGTCTTTTAAAAAATCATTTGATCATGTACAAGTACAACGTTTTTCCAGCTTACATAGTGTGGAGTGCACGTTACAAGAAGACGTGTTATAATAATACTGTGATTGAAAACAGGTGAATCATGAATGGAGGCAAGGTCATAAATAAATTGTTAATTATTGACAGAAGGCATATACCAAATTAATTAGTATTCGCATTTTTTAACATGTGGACCTGATGCTCTTAACGGGGGAGAGTTGTGCATGTGGAAGGCTAGCAGAGAAGTAGGATTCTACTCCGTTAAAATGATGAATAAGATGTTTTTAGCCAAGAGGATCCGGAAGTTTGCTTGTTTGGTATCATTGGAATTTTTTATTTTGATTTTTAACACAAAAATCGATAAAGATAACACACTAATACAGCATAGAAATCGATAACAAAATACAAAAATCAATACAAATATGTCAAAACAACAACTAAAAATCACAATTCATAGCTATATCAAACGACCCCTTAGAGCGGTTTGTTCGACTTTTTGTTTCGATTTTGTTTCTATTTTTAAGTATAAAAATTAATAATAAAAAACATTTACTTTTTTATTTATAAATATAGTTTATAAATTAAAAATATAACGAAAAAAATAAATTCAAGTTTTTTATATTTTATAAAAATTATAAATATATTTTTATATTAAATAATATATAATTTATTAAATAATATATTTTTTAAGTATAAGATAAATTACAAAATAAAACAATAACTTTATCCAATTTTATAATAGTAATCAAAACTTTTAAAAGTAATAATTAAACAAGTAAACTTTTAATTTGTTATAAAAATAATCTGTTTTTAACTTTTTTATTTAACGATTGCAATGTATGAATTTAACTGCAT
>JAOXYD010000135.1:5154762-5172958 GCA_028565735.1 Pinacopodium congolense
TAATTGAATTTCTTCCTCAGCAATAACTTCGTGCCTTTTCCCCAAGTAACGAAGAGGGATCATAGATGCTCTGTTTTAGCACAAATCTCTCACTGAGCCCAAAACTTCTGATGAAAACTTACCACCAACTCACGTCACCATGGCATGTACCAATTTCCGAAATGTTTAGTGAAACTATGATTCAAAAAACATTGAACGCAGATTAACTAGTGTTCGTCAGCGATAACATGCAATCAACCCAAAGTCAACAATCTGTTTTGTCTTAGTTTTTTGAGTTAGGAAATACTCTCCTAAGGTGGTACTGATGCTGTTTAAACAACTCCCCACATTATAGAAGACCTTGTCAACACATTCGAAGATTGTTTGGATTAAGTAATTGCAAGTATACCCTTTTAGGAAAGTTTTTGTCTTCACTGGATGAGTAATGTCTTGGATTAAGTAATTGCAAGTGTACCTTTTTAGGAAAGTTTTTGTCTTCACTGGATAAGTAATGTCTTCTCATACTTAATCTCTGCATGCTTTGTTATGTTGCTTCCATTTTACTCTGTCTCCCCTCCTCCTTCCTCTCTTATGTCTTATTGCTTTGATATCTTTGAGAATAAGTGCGATATGTCATACACTTCATGTGGTAATCTTATTCTCATATGGTAATCTTATTCTTGTTATACTCTCTGAAATTTATCAACTTTCACATAATGTCAAACTTCTAAACGGTTTTGCAGAAATTACAATTTTAAGTTTGTTGTGTACCTTTTATGCTAAGAACATCATCATCCAGAAAATTTTTTAGTTGCCATCTCTGTTCTGATTTTTGTGCTATTTCTGCAGATAATTAGGCCACAGTTGGAGGAAATTAAACAAAGAGTTCAAGATAGGGTATGATTCTTGTTTTCTTTGCTACATGTATGATATTGATACGATCCCACATCGACTAGGAGTATGGGATCCTAGTGGTTTATAAGTCCCAAAGTTCCACCCCCCCTCAAGGCGTCTTTTGGGGGGAACATGGGCCTTTGGGCTTATGAACCTATCAGATATCATCAATATTTTTTTGACTTCCTATAGATAACTAATGTCTCTATGCATGCTTTCTATGTCTTTATCTTGTTTAATGTAGAGGGATTGTTTGTTATTGTTTCTGTTATTGATTTTTTTTCCTTTTTTTTTTCTAAACATAGAAACTAATGACAGAAACGTGCTTGCTTTATTTTTATTTATAAACACAGTTTATAAATTTACAAAAATAGAAATAAGAAACGATAAATAAGAAAATCTGATCTCTTTATGTATTATAAACAGGTTTTATAAACAGATTTTTTTCATTAAATAATGAATATAATCTATTAACTAATATGTATTTTTAAAATATATACAAGTGTTTTGATTTAAGAATTTTGATTTTTTGTCATCATTAAATCAGTTTATTTATCACAAATATCAACCAAGTAGGTTTTTGTTTTCAACTTTTATATTACAAATCTCAATCAAACAAGTTTTTATTTTTTTAACCAAAAGAAAAAAAAACTAAAAGCCACAAAAAAAGTACCAGACAATACCTAAGGTTGATGATTCCATACGGCAATTTAGCATAGAGCAAGAATAAGCATATTTTCTTCCATATATATATATATATATATATATGTATAGAGGGTGAAGTTATTTACTTTGTGGATGGCTAGAAACTGGTTCCTGTTTTGTGGACTAAATGTCATCTGTCGTTTGAACTAAAATATTTGTCTCTGGTATTACTTTGAGATTGCAATATGCTTTTTAGTTCTATTAGGAGCAATTTATATCCTTATATGAGAGAAGAGTAACATTGTAAAACGTTGAATATTCTAGTTTCACTTAATATTTAATGCCATCCTATCTTTTCATAGGGATTTAGAATCACTTGCTATTCTTACAGGGTATGGATCCTATTGCTGTTGCTGAGGGTCAGAAAGAAATGAAGAAGCTTTTTAAGGAGTAAGTAAATTATTTCTTTTCCCTCAAGAAAACATTGGATACTGAATTATGTAGAAGATTTTTGATAGGCCTCAGAACTGCTGTCGTTTACGAATTAGTCCAATATAGAAGAATTATGAATTTCTCCTATTTTAATGTGCATTGATGAGGGAGTTTGTTAACCATGCTTGGGGCTTGCTTATGAATTTTGGTAGTGTGTAAAGCCATAAAAGTTATCAATTTTTTCATATTTTTACGAATTTGTGTTGATATGTATCATTATTGGGCTATGATTCAGCTTTAATGCACAAAGCTTATTCTTATGATGGTTGACGGCTTAAAAAGGGAAGAGAACTTGTTCTGGAGCCCTGCCTATATAGAGTCCATGTTAATACCCTGATTATTTCTGAGACTTGGTTTTTTATCGCTGATGTATATGAACATTTTGCTGTAGTATAACATAAGTAATTTACTTGAAGCAGGGGTAAGCTGTGAATTTGGTGTGCATGATAATTCTTCTTTGTCTTAGTCTATAGATCAAAATTTGAAAGAATGAATTCAATTCATGTGGTGTGAATGTGTCATAGAGAAAGTATTAGCATATCTTCTTGAAGTTGTGAGAATGGCTTTTGTGAAGAGGGGTGAGGGATGTAAACTTGTTGCCATATGTTCTAGAAGTTTGACTTGTGACTTATAAGTGTAGAATTCTTTTGAATATTTAAGGTTTGGGTGGACAATGTCACTTTTGTTGGCTTGAGCCTCATTAGAATCATCTCTGACTTCTAAGATAATGTTTCCACATCTTAAATAAATAATTGTTTCCTTTCAAGCTTCCAGTGGAATGAAGTCATGCCTGCATACTAGAGTTTTCTACTTTTTTCTTCATTCTTTAGGTTGTGACAGTTTTCTAACATTAAACTTTGCAAGTTGCAGACATGGTGCGAGTCCTTTTACTCCTTTGAAAGGGTTATTTATTCAAGGTCCTGTCTTTGTTAGCTTTTTTCTTGCAGTAAGTTGTTCTTCTGTCCCTTTACTGCATAAACCACTTACATTGAATTGATTTTGCATTTTGCATGCATCATGACCTTTTTGTCTTGAAGATTACAAACATGGCGGAAAAGATGCCGTCATTTAAAACCGGTGGAGCATCCTGGTTCATCGATCTTTCAACCCCTGATGATTTATACATATTGCCAGTGTTGACAGCACTGAGTTTCTTGATCATGGTGGAGGTAAACTTCTTTGGATCTTTTAAAACAGAACAATAAGTTCTTGGTTATTTATTCTAGGGTGGAGTTAGCTATACCTTGTATATGGCTTTTGAGTTGACTTATTTAACTTCATTTACTTTGTGGTTGCACCAATAATCTGTGCCTTAACCAGTGCAACATGCAAGAAGGATTGGAAGGAAATCCTGTAGCTGGAACCATGAAGAACGTATCAAGGGGCCTGGCTGTTGTTTCAGTTCCTATGACCATGAGTTTCCCGAAGGTATTCTCAGTATTCTCATGTAGATTCTGATGGGTCCATAATATTTGATAATTCTAAGAACATCTCAGTGACAAACCATACTTTCTAGCTTCTCTGATATTCTATTCAAGTTGTTGAGCTTGTGTCACAACATATTTATGTTTTTATTCTCTTATTTCCCTTTCTGTTGAAGCAGAGATGGTTCGTCTTTCACAGACCTGAAAATCAACTTCATTGGAGCCAATAGTAATGTTTGACTCGTGCTTGTCCCTTTTCAGGCTATATTTTGCTACTGGGTTACGTCCAACTTGTTTTCACTCACTTATGGGCTGGGTAAGTCCTGCCAATTCCTAGGCATAATCAATAAAGTGGAAGTTCAAAGAAGAATCAAATGTTGATATCAGCATACACCTATTAATTCTTTTCCATTTGTTATATGATTTGGCCTAATCATAATTTCAGTGCTCAAAGCACCTGGGGTGAAAAAGTTCTTGGGCATCCCCAAAATTCCAGCAGCCCCTCCTACTACTTCTCCACAGCCTTCCTTGGATCTGTTTTCAGCACTCAAACAGTATACAGCAGTGAAGCAACAGCCCACCTCAGTGTCATCTGATGAACCACCAAAGATTGCGAATCAAAAAATATCTTCATCTGCAGTTATCAGTCAAAGACTAAGGAGTTTAGAGAAGCAAGTTAAATCAAGGAAGAAAAGCAAGAAGAGGTGAATATATCTTCCCCAGTAGTTGTCTTCACTAGAAACATGAGGATCAACTGCCCCTAAGGCTAATTTCAACCTCCCTCTCTAAATCAGTTATTTACTAGTCAGTATATGGCTGCTCGTTTATTATTGAATGGTATAGGGCTATCTTGAAATTTTGATTAGCAATAATATGCTGTGATAGCTTTATTGGATAAGGTATACCATATAGAATGTCTTGGCTGAGTGCTTGTCCAATTTTTGCAACATATTGGCAGAAATGGAGCTCATTTTATTTAAGAATGAGGCCTTAAATTGCGACATCAAGTTACTCAGTACCTATGTGATCGCTTTATTTTGTTCGTTGTCATTTTTCTGTTTCATACTTCTTGACTAAAGCTTATGTGGGAGATTCATTAATTATTAAATGTAAAAGATCAAGGGTACTCTTTCTCAAGATTCTTGCTCAGGTACCAAAATACTTTGCCAACAAATGGCTCTAATATGGTAAGGTCTTCGCGGCTTTTTCTGTCTTCTTTACGCTGCTATGTTAGCTGACAGTTCGTGACATCTACCTCAAATGGCGTAAGTGTGGCTAAGAAATTAACTTCGCGAAAAGTATTTTACAGTCACTCACTCAGTTTTCTAAGGCGAGATGGATTATTTTAACCATTCATATACTAAAGAGCCAAGCTCTTTTCGTTTTCATTCACATACACTTTTAAGGAGCTAGGTTTTTATTTATAGAGCTCTAAAGTTGTTTAAAATAGACTTTTGACAAAACAAAATTAAATTGTTTGTCTTTAACTAGCTTCAAGACGACTACAATTCATGATCTTATGATTTATAGTTCATAATTTAGATAAATGTTTTTTTTCTTTCTTATAAGTACGCTTAGTTTATTTTTCTAATTCATAATTTAGATAAATGTCTTTTTCTTTCTTATAATTACGCTGAGTTTATTTTTCTAACACTTTTCTTTAAACCAAGATTTTCATAACTTACTCAGCCAAATTATATTTTTTGCCTAAAGAATGTATTAATTTTGAGTGTTTTAGTAAAAATTTTAGTCATTTAATTTTGAGATGAATAATATTAAATCACACTCTCTTTAACTTTCGCCA
The DNA here is from genome assembly GCA_028565735.1 of Pinacopodium congolense. NCBI lineage: Eukaryota > Viridiplantae > Streptophyta > Magnoliopsida > Malpighiales > Erythroxylaceae > Pinacopodium > Pinacopodium congolense. Next base: position 5,160,001 of record JAOXYD010000135.1, read on the forward strand.
AATTTTGAATATAGTAATATTTGATGTTAATATACTTACTAGAATCAAGAAAGATTGAATCTTTTTTAAAAGTAATTATTAATTTGTTGTTACACCAAAATTATTGTTGAACTATTTGTTGATGTTGTAACTTGCTGAGCATTTATTCATAATCAAATTAACTTGAGCACGACTTATAATTGCAATGCATTTAGTTTCTATTGTGGAAAGAGTCACAGATTGTTGTTTTTTGAATGAATAAGAAGATGTTCTTGAAATAAGATTAAAAAAATAACCGAAAGTATTTTATGATTCTTAATTTCACTAGCCCAATCACTATAAGTGTAATTAACTGGTTCACTTTGTTATTATAAGAGTAGAGTATACCATCTTTAAGTATACCTCTGATATATTTAATGATTTCTTTTACAGTTTGTCAATGAAATTGTCGTAGCACATTCATGAACTGCTCACAAGTTCAACTTCATAAACAATGTTTGTCCTAATTTGCTGTTAAGTACTTTAAGCTTTCAACAAGTTTCTTAAAATTTGTTGCATCAATCAAATCATTGCTACAATTTTTTTACAAGCTGTTAACTTTTCTTTAACTGGAGTTAATATTAGCTTGCATTTTTCATCTTGAACTTCATTGGAATATCTTGAGTATTTTTTTTAGAAATAAATGTAATTGTTTGTTTGTTTTACTTTAATGTCAATACGACATTAATCTTATATTCGTCATCTTAAACTACACAATCAAATTCTCTTTAAAATTTTTAATTTTTTTTTATTTTTACTAGTAAAGGTAAAATTATCAACATAGAAGCAAATGATAATAATGACTTCATCCTTATTGTTCTTGATATATAAGGTATGTTTATATTGGCATTGAAAGAAACTATTATTAAGGAAGCATGTGACAATACGAATGTACTATGCTAGTAATTAAAATGCCTTTTTCAATTTATAAACTTTATCTTCACTTTCCTACTTTATATAGCCAGATTTGCTCAATATTTCTTCTTTAGCAACACTATTTAGAAAAGTTAATTTGACATTTATTTGATGGATTTTCTAATAATTTTTAACAACGAGAGAGATAATCATTTGTATAGTATCTAATTTAGTAATTTGAATAAATACTTCAAAGTAATCTATTAAACCAATGGTAGGTTCCACCTTTATTTTGATGATGATAAAATATTTTACTAATTTATTTGTAGAGTTTATTATGTGTTAAGATAGGTTTGAAGAAATTAAGTCATGAAGTGCATGTATGTTGAGCCTTGATGATAAAAGATGTATATGGAGTTTATGAAGTATGTTAGAGATGTACGAAGACTAAAATAGAAAATTAAGTTTAGGAGGATAATTTAATAGGTCTATGAGGGAGTGTTTATGTTAAGAAGTGAATGGACTTAGTTTTGGATTAACTGATTAAGTTTGGACAAATTTTTAGAAGTTAGATTAAATCTACATAGTTGACTTAGAAAAGGATTTAGACGTACTTTTAGAGCTTCAAATGCTATGAAATTTTATAGGATGCTAGAACAATGTGTCAAGAAGCTACTCACCAAATTTCATGGAAATTTAAAGAAGAATGGAGAAGATATCACGAAAATACAGAGTGGTGCTACAAGTTAAAGTGTTCAAGGGAGTTCAGTCGACCGAATGAGTCATAGGTCGATCGAATGACCTATAGGTTGACCTAATGAGTCATAGGTCGATCGAAATGAATGAGAGATAGGTCAACCAACCTATCAATTGGATTGATTGAACATAATGAAAAGACAACGATAACTTTGCAATGGATATAATTGTTAATAAATTATAAAATTGGGTAACGACTATAAACGACTATAAGGCTTCAAGATGTGTATAAATAGGTGTTGTAAGTGTGGTTTATGTATGAGAAAATTTGTGAAAGAATTGTATAAGTGATTTGAGCTTCCTTAGGGTTAATTGTGAGTTTGTGGTGTAGTTTGTATAACCTCACAATTCTTTTTTTTTTTTTAAGATTCAAGAATAAATCTTATAAAAATTCACTCACAATTTCCACCATTCCCACAAACACCTTACAAAATGTTACTCTTAACTCACTAAGGTATATAAGGGCCTTACACACAAAAAATATGTATGAAAATGCAATACAAAATATAGAACTATACTTACAAACTACATCACAAACTCATAAATAACCTCAAGGAAGCTCAAATCACTTATACAATTCTTTCACAATTTTTCTTATACATAAACCATACTTACAACACCTATTTATATCCATCTTGAAGCCTTATAGTCATTTATAGTCGTTGCCTAATGTTATAATTCATTAAAAGTTATATTCGTTGCAAAATCTGCCCGTTGTAAAGTCACAATTGCCATTTCATTATATTCAATCAACTGAATGTCGACTGAGGCCAAATGAGTAATGGACTCATTCAATCGACCTATGGCTCATTAGGTCGATCTATGGCTCATTAGGTCGACATATGGCTCATTCGATCAGTTGATGACCTCATTCAGTCGACCTATAACCTCATTTGGTCGACCTATAACTCATCAGTCAACTGAATTCCCTTGAATACGTTAGCTTGTAGTACCACTCAGTATTTTTCATACATAAGTTTTTGTGTAAGCCTTTTATACACCTTGGTGAGTCAAGAGTAACGTTTTGTAAGGTTTTGTAGGTAGGGTGGAAATTGTGAGTGAATTCTTGTAAGAATTATTTTTAAGCCTTGAAAAAGAAGAGAATTGTGAGATTATCTTTTAACTTTATCAACGGGAGTAATAGGTTATTCCTTAACCTCAAAAGGGAGAATAAAAGGTTATCCTTGAGCCTTGAAAAAATATTATATAAAGTTATCCTTCAACCTTGAAAAAGGGTTGTATTACTAACGTTGTAATTGATTTGATTGCATAGTACAAAAATCTTAATAATGGTGTTGGAGATTGGATGTAAGGGCAAATAGACTGCTTTGAACTAAAATAAATCAGTTCTGTCTCTTTTTGCTTTCTCTTTTACTTTTATGTATTTATTTTATATTATTTAAGTTATTGTTATTATTTTGATTAATTAAATTATTTTTTAGCTTTCACGTTTAATTAAATTGACAAAATATTTAGGTTTGATAATATAGAAGAAAATTTTAAGATACTAATTTACCATTCTCTTAGGTATCATACCGGCCTAATATAATCAATACTAGATTGTTGTTTTTACCTGTTTACATCCAACCTTACTTTAAAATGTTCCATATCTCCATTAGGTTTATTTTTATTTTATATATCCATTTAATTTAAATCACCTTCTTTCCATTGAGAAGAGTAGTTAGCTCTTAGGTGTTGTTTTTCTCAATGGTATGAATTTCTTTATCTATCACCTAAACCTATCGATCATCATTTGTTGATTCCTCAAATTTTATGGAATCATTTCTACAAACAAAGCATAATAAATAACATTCTCTTCATCAACATCATCAGGATCTATATCTTTTTCAAAATCTTAATCTTATGAGTGAATTGGTATCTGATGCTCTCATTGTGGATATCTTTATACCTCAGTAGGCTTTATAGAAGTAGTTTAATTACTAGGCTCTCTAAGTTCTTCATTTACTTATGGCTCATTATTCTGCTTGATTATTACCAATATTTGCGATGAATTGTATTACTTTTTTTTTTATCAAATCTATATTCCATCCTTTTGAAAAGTAACATTTCTACTTATAGTTACCTTTTAAGTAATTGGATTGTATGCTTGTAATCTTTTGTTGTAGCATATAAAAATGCTCTTTTCTATCTTATTATCTAATTTCTTTCGTAACTCATCAGGTACATGAGTATATGCAATACATCCAAATACTTTTAAGTGACTCAAATTTGGTTTTATATCACTTCATGCCTTTTTAAGAACTTTATCTTAAACACTTCTAATCGAATATCTGCTCAAGATATGAACAACATAGGATACTGCCTCTACTAAAAAACAATTTGGTAATTTCTTGTAATACAACATACCTCTCACTATATCTATGATGATTCTTTTGTTTCTCATTACTACTTTGTTTTGTTGTAATGTATGTCTTGCAGTCAATTGATGCTTTATATCATTCTTTTCCAGGAAGTCATAACAAACAATATATTCAATCCTACGATTTGTTCTTAGAAATTTCACCATATGATATCTTTATTTTTTAATGAATGTTATAAAATTCTACATTGTTTCACATGCTTTAGATTCCTTCTTTAGGAAGTAAACCCAAATCTTTTTACTAAAATCATTAATGAAAGTAATAAAATATGGATTATTTCAAAATAAAGGGACTTTGGCATAGCACAAATTTGAACGAATAATCCCTAATGGTCTTGTAACTCTTTATGAATGTCTTTTAGGAAAAGGATCTCAAAGTTTCTTTTCAATTATACAAGCTTCACATAATTAATCAATAATTTGAATACTTGGTAAACTTGATAATTGTTGTTTGTCCATTAGAAATTTGATATTTCTGAAATTGAAGTGTCTAAAATACATATGTCAGAGCCAATTATGATTTAAAATTATTCTATTATAACACAATCTAGTATCATACTTAATGTTTAGTGGAAAGAATCGATTTCTGGACATATTCATTTTATTAATCATTCCTTTATTTTTTATTAATAATTGTGCATCTTTACTTGTTGAAGTGCATATTATAACCTTTGTATGCCAATTATCCCACACTAAGAAGATCTTAACAGATGTTTAGAGTATAATATATATCAGAAATATAGTTTAGTGATCCATCTCTCAAGCGAGTAACACTTTTTCCTTTTCTTAAAACTTCAATTAAAGAATTATCTTAAAATTTACCATTATTTGAAACATTTCATTTTAGTCAGAGAAAAATTCTTTTTTTCCCACTTAGCCGATTACTACATCCTGTATTTAGTAACATCTAACTATCAATGCATTTGACAACAGCATGAATTGTCATTAATAAAGTCTCAACACCATTTTCTTTCTCTGCAATCTTGACATGGCTATTTCGATCATTTAAAGTTTTGGCACAACGCTATCTACTATAATGATCACATCTTTAATAATTATGGTACTAGATATGTGAATTGCATTTGGAATGATAATGACCAAACTTCTTACATTTGAAGCACTAAACTCTTGACTTTCCTTTTTCAGCATTGTCTTTTTTAGTTTCCTGTCCAATTCTGAAATTCTTTTTACTTTTCCATTTGGAAATCCAACTCTTCTCTTTGCTATCTCTTGGTTTTGAAACTTCCAACTTAGTTTGAGCTTTTAATGCTTGTTTATCTGATCCAACTAATCTTTCATTCATTCATATCTCTCGTAATTTCAATGAAGCTTGCAAATCGTTAAAGATAATTTTGTCAAGATTTTTAGACTTTTTAATGGCTATTACCACATAATCTAATTTACTTATGAGTATACCTATAATTTTCTTTGTAACTTCTTTCTCTATTATTTTATTACCATTGTTTTTTTATATCATTTACTAGCTTATCCATTCTTAAAAAATAATCACGTATGCTTTCATCTTTTCTTTGTTCCATCAACTCAAATTTCTTTTTCTTAATCCTTTCAATCTTATTCTTTTATCAGGTTTAGCTCTTTTATAGGTATTGAGTAAAATATTCCATACCTACTTTGCTATATTGGTATGAAATATTTTTTTTAAGAAAAACTAACAATTTTATATATTAATATATCAAAAACAAGAATTTTTAATCGAGTGAACGATCACAATCTATTTATTATTTTTCAGTTGTTGATAATTCTTTTATTTTTGGTTTTAACAAAACCTTTTTCCAAAATCTCTCCATAGCCTTTATGTTTATTAAATAATTCTATCAAATGATTCCACATCATAAAATTATTTTTTCCATCAAACTTAAAGATTGTATCTACTAAATTTGTTGCAAACCTATGCTTGAAGTCGAAGCTACGATTATGACAAGCCTTATACCAAATGTAAGCGTGGCTCAGAAATTAACTTCTCAATAAAAATATTTTACAATTGCTCATTAAATTTTGTTACGCTCTCACTTAACATAAAGAGGCTTGTTGAAGCACTTCAACCACACACATACTAAAGAGCTTAGCTCCTTTTTTAGAGTTCTAAAGTCAGTCCTTTCAATTTTGATTTTTCTAAATATAGAAATCGAAAAATATAGTATAAAAATTAAAAAATAATATATTAATACAATACAAAAATTTATAAAAATATACAAAAATAGAAATCAAAAACAAAATTCAACAACAATACCAAATATCCCATTTATAATCATCTATTCCTCTTTTGATCTTGATAAGAGAGACAACAATCGCCAAAAAAAAAAAAAAAAATTTCAAATCTTTGACCGGTTGACGGCTTCCACTTGGAATCTATAAAATTTTTTAGTAATAGGATTATGTTCCTGGCACTTGTTTTGAGGCCTCTGCAGTTTCATTTTGATTAGCTCTGTGTAAGATAATGTTCACTAGGCTCAAAGTGGTCGGTATCCTCATTGTTCATCAATTTTCACATTCAACTTAAATGCTCAGCATATCTGAAACAACAGGGAAAACTTGTTGGCAACTGAAATAATTCAACAAAAGACATGAATTATGAGTCTTTTTGCATGGAAAAAGAACCAACTTCAGTAGAGGTAACATAACAATGGTGGGCTAGCAATGGATCTTTTAACCCACCAATCTGACTGAAAATAAGAAGAAGAAGAAGCTTATTCAATTTCCACAGACGAACCACCGCCTATCTACATCCATTATTCATATGACTGACTGCAGCTTAGGAATATATAAAGTAGTACACTAAATTAGAAGCTACAGCCCTCAGAAAATTAGAAAGAGGACGAAAAATAACGAATAGAGTTAGTGTCGAAGACTACAATTAGTATTCTGCATGTTTCAATCTTCTATAGCACTAAAAGATCTTCAAGGACTGATTTCATGTCGGGCCTTTCAGATGCTGGAAGGACACATTTCACAGCCACCTGCAGCATTGCATCAAGAATTCGTGATGCCTCTGCATTCATTTTATCCCCAAGTGACTTATCAAGGCACTCACGGGTACGGTTTTGTTCAGCCAAGAACCGTACCCAGTCCGTCAAATCCAACGCTCCTGGCTCTCTGGAAACCATGTCCCCTGAACATTTTCCAGTTAGGAGCTCCAGCAAAACTACCCCAAATGCATAGACATCACTCTTCAATGATGGACAGGGTTTAATTGAGCTAGCAAACTCAGGAGGCCTATAGCCGAGAGCACCTGCATCCAGAACTTGCTCTGCTGTTCCAGCTGAAGTCAATATTCGGTGGAGACTATAGTCAGTGAGCAAGGTATTCATATTAGGAGGCTCCAATAATATGTTAGTGGATTTAAGATTGCCATGGGGTATTGCTCTCTCATTGTGTAGGTAACCCAAACATCTGGCAACATTGACTGCAACTCTGAGCCGATCACGAATAGATAAATGTGGGACTTTTCTAGGCTCTGTTTCTGCAAACAATACATACTGAAAATATTGAATAACACAAAAGAGAAAAGACTGTTGTGTTGAAGAAAATGCAAGGAAACAAACTCAGACAACTTTCACGATGCAAACACCTATTCTGCTTCTCTGGGGAAAAGCAGCACTAAATCAATGAAACTAAGGATCCTACTGAATAACACAGTGTTTGCCACATTTCCATTCATATATAATTTTTCCATTTATGTGTGTTCATTGCAAATAAGTGAATATAGATGATATACAAAGAGGCTAATCTGAATGACAGACGAAGAACAAATATAAGCTACAGGAGTTCAATTCAAACAGCTTTGGAAACTAGTATACTGGAGCTAAATATCCTCCGAACATAGAATTTGCTGATTCAGTATTTATTTCCACATATCGGGGTGTGTAAATTTTCTTTTTAAACAAATAAAAAGTATGTACAGTTTGCAATTTCATGGCTATATGGTACATATGTATAATTTTGCAGCTGGTAAGCTCTGATGATCACCAAGGCAGAAAAACAAGTATATTGCAGGTTTAGTAGAGGTACTCAGGCTGCTTGAGAATTTTATTGCCTAGAAATTAAGGGCTAGGTTCAATAAAGCATGAATCTGGTTAACCAAACTGTAAATCTTGACCACACAATTAGAAGTGTTAGAAAAACGAACTCAGCTAATAGTAATAATACTCAGCAGACTGTCATATTACCTATCCTGGCACACTTGCTAAGACAAAGCTTCAAAAGTTCCATTAGTAAATATGAACTGTTATACCCAAAAGCTTGGTTGCAATTTCTATTAGATAGAAGATTAATAAAAAACACATTTTGATTTCCTTCACTCTAAACCATAGAGATCATAATAACTGCAATTTAAATCGACAATATCATGCCAAACTCAACAGATTAAACTAAAAATTTGAGCTTCTTTCTCATGTGCAATTTCAAGGACCTTCTGTAACTTGAGAGAAATACTATCATACCTTGCAGGTAGAAAGCTAAACATTTTGCGTCTATATAATTCGATATTAACATCTTCTCATGGTCCTTTGGTCCCCAGTAGTAGCCATCAAAAGATACCAAATTTGGATGTCTGATTGTTCCAAGTTTCTTAACTTCTCTAGCAAATTCCTTTCTTCCTTTAGCTATTCCCTCTTTCAAACATTTTATAGCCAGTGCCTTACCAGAGTCAAGTGTAGCTTTATATAGGGCACCGTGACAACTCCTCCCAATAATCTCTGCTGGAGCATTTGAAAGTTCTTCAGCAGTGAATACAAAGGAGCCATCAAACAGATGCAAATCCCCAACCAATTTATCTGGAGAATGAACCTTGAGCACGCCAAGGGAAGAAATTTGTGTTTTAGAAGGTGATGGATTTGAAGAAGACAAAAGAGACAAGGGGGAAGATACTCCTTCACCCTCCTTTCTTATGGGTTCAAGACGATCTTTATGCTTTGGTAGAATAGATACCGTATTGCCATGATCATCTGCAGTCCCCATTCGAGAAGAATGAAGACTTTGGTGGATGCTGATTGATGACAGTGATTCATCCAAATTCTTGTTAATAGCAGATGTATGAGAGACAGAAGGTTCCACATCAGGAAGACCCTCATTTCTCTCATCTCTTTTCAAATTTCCACCACCAATTTTATGACAGTAATTCCGGTGAAAAATCAGCAGGGTTAACAAAGAAATCATAGTTGCAATACCAACTATACCTGCAATAAGGGAAAATTTAATAGCAGGTTTCACAGGACGGTGATGCCTCTTTAAAATTGGATCTGGAGCACCCTTTGGTGATGGCAATGAATCAGGAAATTCCAAAAGGGAATTTCCTGGATGAAAAGATGAGTCAGGAAACCGCCTTAAATTATCTGGTACCACACCTGAGAGATTATTAGAAGAAACATCAAGTCCTCTCAATCCTTCTGGAAGGTTGGTAGGAATACTGCCATTGAGTTTGTTGCAGGATAGGTTAAGATACACCAAGTTATGGAGTTGACTGATTTCAGGGGGCAAATAACCATCTAAGAAATTTTTAGATAGATCAAGGGATGCCAAGCTTAAATTTTGGATGGAACTCTGCACTTCCTGGAAAGGTATTGGCCCAGTGAAATTGTTGGCTGATAACTTCAGGTCTGTCAATGTTGCTGAGGCAAACAAGCTAGGAAGGAGTAAACCAGTAAGTGAATTGAAGCTGAGATCAATAACTTGTAATTCTGGATATGTACCCAAAACAGCGGGAAGATCACCATTCAGTGAGTTGTTTGATAAGTTGAGTGAAGTCAACCTCAGGAACTGAGATGTTTGGTTGGGCAAGGCCCCTGTCAATAAGTTCGAACTCAACTGAATAACTTCCACATAATTTCCCCAATAATGGATTCTGGACAAATTTCCTGAGAGCATATTGTTACTCAGATCTATGATAGCACAATGCCCTATAGTGGCTGGTAAAAGACCTGATAGTTTATTATAAGATATGTTCAGTTTCTTCAGAGTTGTAGAGGTGATGCTGCCTACCAGACCTGCCACAGGTATAGATCATTAAAATCGCAGGTAAATAGATAATACTCCATTCAAAACCAATTTTAATGGTCACTGAACTCTGAAACCCACAAATCGCTGCAGAAGAAAATTTCTGCATTGTGAATACATTAAATTGAGAAATTATTTCAATCTATTTGATCAATTATTGTTTCAAAATGAATAGGAGTGTCATTTTTTAGCACTCTAGCAAAGCCAAGCACAGAAATCATATTACTGAGTTAACAAATTCAGATTAATCATCTTAAGGCTAAGCCACTAATTTTATGAAGGCGTAAATTCTTCTGCAGTTCAAATGTAACCAATAAGATAAACTTCCCAGCCTAAACAGAAGTTTTGAACATAAGAAGATGAAAAGATAAAGTTTACCACAGGTTACGAACTCTATACACAGAATATAAGACTTGATGATGACAGTTGTAGGTGTAATGACACAGAAACCATTTTGGGCACATGAAAGCTAAAAACTTCAGGAAAGTTGCTGCACATGAAACTTAAATCCTAACCATAATGCAGTATATTTTTTCCTTTTAGTGTACCTTTATATATATATATATATATATATATAACACTAGCTAAGCCATTCAACTATTAATATAAATTCTCTGTGAAAGAGTTGCTCTTTCTGTTCTGAATTGCAAGACAAGTTATCTTGAATATGCTCCATTTCTTCTGTATACTTTAATGCTCAATTGATTTGTGTCTCTATTCTGGACTGATATACTAATTTTAAAATCTTCACCATAACTCAATAACAGGTTCATATGATCAAAACATACAGAAGCACTTAGTATTTCCGGTTCTCATCAAAACAAATTAAGATGCGTTGATAAAATTAACGTACCTTCAATTTGATTAAGGCTAAGATCCAGTTCAGACAACACCATCGAGTTTTCTTGTAGAAGGGTTTCAGGCAGGGAGCCTGAGAATTGGTTGCTTCCCAGCCTAAGAATTCGAAGAGACACAACAAATGTGAAAGGCGGTACTGTACCGACTAACTGATTATTGCTAGCATCAAAGACTTCTAAACTGTCAAAATATGGCATTCCATCGTGAGCAAAGAGCTCCCCCACCAATGAATTATAGCTTATATTTAAATACCGAATTGATGACACAAAACTCGCATTCCCAAGTGCTAAATCTAATGAACCAGAGAACTGATTGCTGCTCACATCAACATGTACCACACTACCTAATTGGGAAAGAAGATTCATGACATCTCCTGAAAAGCCATTGCCCTTCAAATCTAAATAGTTCAACTTCTTAAGATTACCTAAAACAGGAGGCACTCTACCATGGAAATTGTTTGAAGAAAGATTCAAAAACACTAGATTCTTTAAATTCATAATGTCAGAGGGCACGAGTCCATCAAACAAATTGCAAGAAATGTCCAAGTACTCCAAAGACTTGATGGATCCAACATTAGAGATGGTACCCATCAGTTTGTTGTTTAAAATGGACAAGTTTTGTAGCATTGTAAGGCCAGCAAGAACTGGGAAGCTAAAATTCCCAACAAGACCCAAATCATTCAGCGTGATAGACGCAACATGACCTTCAATGCAGACAACTCCATACCAATTCTGAGGGCAACCATCAGATGCCAAAGCCTTAGAGTCCCATGAAACAAGAACCTTATCAGTTGGGTCTTTCTCAAAACCCTTCTTGAGCTCTAAAAGCACTTCAAAATCAGATCGTCCTAAGGTAACCACTGCCAGTAACAGGAGCATCAAACAGACACGCTGCATTCCTTCAGTCCTCACCCCAAAGGCCCAAACTTTGAACTAACTTCACATGGAGAGTGTCTGAAGATAACAGGAATTCAACAATGTAATTGAAATAAAAAGGAATCGGGAGACTCGAATGAATAGTCCAAAATGGGGGTTATCAGAGTTGAACCGTACGAAATTGCAGCAACTCAAGAGCTGCTAAAGTGTGGACCCATTGCCACATAAATACAAACCCCACTCAGCAAATCAAAGTGCACAAAAGAGAGGAAAGATTACAGAACCTTAACCACAGGAACAAAGTAAACGACCCCACGTATGAATCTACATCATTCACCACTTAATCATTCCAATGAACAAGAATGGAAGTCTAAAGCATAAGCAACTTACAGCACACAGGGACAATATCAATAAGAAGTGAAAGAAAACAGCAAGGCATAGCTAAATACAGACAAACCAAGGGCTCAGCTAACATTTCTGTCTGAAACGACACCAAACAGTAAAGACAAAGATAGAGAATTCAAGAAGCAGAGAACAAAATAAAAAACAAAAAGAAAAAGAAAAAGCCCTTTTAGTAAGGGAAACGAAAGGGATTGGTGGAAATATGAATGTTGGCCCTCAGGAACAACCAAGGAAGAAAGGTCAAAAGAGCGGACACCAAACAAAAACACGGGGGAAGGACGAGTAAGGTAGTGTAAGTGAGAGAGAGCAGCAGTAGTAAACATAGGTAGGTGGTGACTGGTGAGTGCGGTGTTGCATTATAATTTTGACAAATCCAAAGCCATGCAATAACTCTTGAGAAAATGACAGCTTCACTTTTTTTGGAAGCGTAAATTCACAAAGCATGTGGCTTAGCTGGTGTGCTTTGACTTGGACGAGGTTCTGGTTCTGCTCGTGAAGATGGTTGATCCAAGTTGAACAGGCTGTCTCGTATCCCTTGTTCTTTTCAACTGACTATGTTACTTGGGCCTCATACAGCAACTGAACAGGCTGTATTATGATTTTTTTTTCACTGATTATATTTAGTTGGTCCACATATAATTTTTAAATATATAAAATCTTGTTTAGTTAATTTTTTATTTTTTATTTTTATTTTTATTTTTATTTTTTTATATAAAAAATAAAAAAATACATTAATATAATATAAAAATAAAAAATATAATAATTACAACAAAATTACAACACACAGTCTAACTAAACATTC
>JAOXYD010000135.1:5198533-5212972 GCA_028565735.1 Pinacopodium congolense
ATTATCAATAATATTAATAATATTAAAATTAGAAAAAAAAAAGAATAGCCAAAAAATAGCTAAAGATGGGTGGGGGTAAAGAATAGGTATTCCTTATTTTTAAAGAATACCTATTCCTAAGAATGGCTATTCCATAAGCATTTGATTAACCAAATATTGAAATAATTATTCGTTGGGAATAGAATAGCTATTCCCCTCAACCAAACATACTATTAACGATAAGTTTACTTTAATTTTCATTTTTTATTTTGATTTTTTTAAAATATAAAAATCGATAAAGAAAATACACTAATACAATACAAAAATCTATAAAGAAAATACAATTAACCATATAAAAATACAAGAATTACAACACAAAATCACAACTTACAACTCAACTAAACATCCCTTAAATTACAAGTACCGGAGTTGACCCGGTGACAGAAAAAGACAGGTGGAAGTAACTTCTTTTTTCAAATGATTATAAGCATTAAAGTTTATGTTCGAATTTTGATATTGGTTGTATGCAGGACGAATGTGGTGTCATTCTCGACTGGTGTACTTACCAATGTCATATTTATATGGGAAGAAGTACGTGGCTCCTACAAGCGACCTGATTTTATCCCTTAGAAATGAGCTTTACATCCTTCCTTACCATCTCATTAATTGGGACCAGGCCAGGAATCTTTGTGCCAAGGTATTTTCTTCTTATGCCAAATATATCGGAACTTACTGCTGCTATAAATTTTGTTACTCTTTTTTTTACAATATGCATTCATAATCATTCACACTTTAATCAAAGAGAAACTTGTTAACCGTGATTTTACGATTTATTTCTAATCAGGAGGACTTGTACTACCCACATTCCCTGGTACAAGACATCTTGTGGGGTTGTCTTCACAAGTTTGTTGAGCCTCTTCTTTCAAGATGGCCCTTTTCTAGGCTGAGAAAACTGGCACTTAAGACCCTAATGGAACATCTCCATTATGAAGATGAAAGTACTCAGTACATCTGTCTTGCAAGTGTTAATAAGGTACGTCAGCATTGAATTATGATTGTGGGAGAATTTGCACATCTTCTGCCGCTTAATTACAGATATTATTTTACTCCCATTATTACATTAAAGCTCAAGTCTTGTTCTGTTACCTCGTACATATAGGTGTTAAACATGCTTTGCTGCTGGGTGGAAGACCCCAGTTCAGAAGCATACAAGTGTAATCTCTCAAGAATTAAAGATTATCTGTGGATAGCTGAAGATGGCATGAAAATGCAGGTAATTACATATATTACATTATTCATTTGGTAATGTATAACCTTTGTTTTGGGTTTTAGATCATAAACCTGTTGATTATACTTTGTGTCTCTTGCATATTTTAATGACAGGCGTATAACGGTTCTCAGCTGTGGGATGTTGGTCTTTCCGTTCAAGCAATTCTTGCTACCAATCTTGTCGATGAATATGGATTAATGCTCAAAAAAGCACACAATTACATCAGAAACACACAAGTAAATACCATCTTATCCCAAACATATGTTCTCATACCAGTTTCTGTGTATTTAAGATAAATTTGATCATATTCAGGTTTCATTAACGTAAACTGACTTAAGTTCCTTACCAAGATTCGGAAAAACAGCTGTGATGATCCTAGCCAATGGTACCGCCATATTTCCAAGGGAGGATGGCCTTTCTCCACCTGTGACAATGGTTGGCCTGTTTCAGATTGCACTGCAGAAGCTCTCAAGGTTTGTACTTCCCTTACCTCATATTGTCTCAAGTTAATAATATCATTATTATCATAACTCGAGCAATTAAATTGTCGGGCCAATTTTTATTGAGCATTTGCAGGCAGCAGTCTTATTATCTAAAATGGCGCCAGAGATTGTAGGAGAAGCTATACCAGCTGATCATTTGTACGATGCTGTTAATATACTCTTGTCATTACAGGTATTTGTTGAAAATTATATATTATAATGTAGATATGATTATATGATCATACATCAATAATAAAATGATATTATAAATACTTGAATAAGAAGATATGATTTATTGCTCTTAAACCTTGTAAAATTACATTTTATGCAATATAAAATCAATAAAACAGCCTGCGCTCTTTTCTTACCTCTCCTAGTAGTTCAAGTGAGATTACAAATAACGTAAACACAACCTTTTATAAATCACTTATATGTAAAATTATTAGATGAGAAAAAAGATCTAGTTTAGTAAAAAATTTAGGCACTATCATAAATGTATTACAATAGCCCTACATAATAATCATATAATATTTAATAAACTTCCACGGAAGATGAAATTCATTAAAAAAATTACAAATATAATCAAAGACTTATAAAATTTTATTTAGTTGAGTTGGAAAATAAAAGACTAATTAGTTGTGATTCATATAAATTTATCCTCATTTGAACACGATCTAATGCCAAGTTGACGAAGTCGTTTGCATCATATAGAACACAATACGTAAATTGATTATTTGCGTACTTCAATCGCTGTCAAGTTTGATTTGGACAGAAGATTTGGAATTTTTTCTTAATTTAATACTACTATTATGTGTTTATATATATATATATATATGTTAATGAATGGATTTCACTTTCATTTCTTGTTTATTTTACAATGACAGAATCCAAGTGGAGGTTTTGCTTCATATGAGCTCACAAGATCATATGAATGGCTGGAGGTAACGCATTCTTTCTATTTAGTTTGCAAACAACGTCTGGAGTCCCAAAGTTTTATACTATTCACGTTCCTAACACAACAAAATTAAATGGCAGCTCATTAATCCTGCCGAAGTATTTGGAGAGATCATGATAGACTACCAGTAAGTTCAATATTGTCACATTTGCAATACAGTTTCATTATAGCTGTGATTCTGAGACGTATGCATAAGAACATAAAATTATTCAATTACTATACAAGGTTTTCCTAACATTACTGGCAGTTTTTTCCTTTTTTAAAACATTAAGTTGTGGCAAATTGCAGGTTTGTGGAATGCACGTCAGCAGTCATTCAAGGTCTCAAATCTTTCAGGAAAGTTTATCCAGGGCATCGAGGAAAACAAATTGAAGCTTGCATTGAGAAAGCAGCTAAATTCATCGAGACCAAACAACGAACTGATGGATCTTGGTATTGTTATCTTCTCTTCTCTAAGACAATACCATTGAAATGGACCTGTCTGATCCTATATACTTCAGTCATTGAGACCATCTAATAGTTATAGTTGATTCTTCTTCCTAGGTATGGATCATGGGGAGTGTGCTTCACATATGGAACCTGGTTTGGGGTGAAGGGGCTTGTGGCTGCCGGAAGAACATACCAGAATAGCAATAGCATTAGAAAAGCATGTGATTTCCTGCTATCCAAACAACTTGATTCTGGGGGGTGGGGAGAGAGCTACCTTTCATGTCAAAATAAGGTAATTAGTTAAGCTACATATATTATTATTTCATTCAACCTAATTACTTTAGACAGTTAAGTCATCTTTTTATTTGTTTGTGTGTGTATATATAATAGGTATATACAAACTTGGAAGGTGAAAAATCACACGTCGTTCACACTGCATGGGCAATGATGACACTTATAGAATCTGGACAGGTACGAGGGAAAACTCTCATTTCACAAAATCTATTATACATATACTCTTATTAACGTTTGAAGTTATCAATTATCAATGCTCAACTTTTAGTTATCGGTTATAATTTTCAGTAGTATTACTCTAAAAAACAATATCCTAACCTAAGGGTCTGGGTGGAGTAGGCTGAGAGAAATCCATGGCCTTTGCATGGTGCTGCAAAGTTGTTGATCAATTCAGCAATGGAAACTGGAGAATTCCCACAACAGGTAACGCTTATTCATTAATCTGAGGAACTTTGCAGAGAAACACTGAGATGTCTTTTTTTTTAAATATATATTTTTTCAATCTTTTTGTGTTCTTACAGGAAGTCGTTGGAGTGACTAACAACAGCTGTACGGTGAGCTATTCTGCTTATAGAAACATTTTTCCTATATGGGCCCTTGGCGATTATCTCAATCGCGTACTGCGCCCTTCAAAGTGCCACGTACTAAAATAAAAGGCGAAATACAGGTGTACATTCTCACATAATAAAGAAGAAATAATCAATTTTATATTCACTTTTATTAATAAATATTTGATAACAGGTGGACTAGATGTATGCTTAAATTGTAATCACCATGCGTGCTTGCAACTTGATTTATTAGACATATTTTTCATGTTCTTATTTAAGTATTTTAGTCCTAATTTGTTTTAGAATGTTAGTTTTATTTTTATTATTATTTCCATTTATTTGCAAATAATAAACTAGCCACACATATATATATATATATATCTCAAATAGATATCAATTATAAAGAGAATGTGACCGGTAAATCAATTATGATAAGATTTGAATTTGGTATATTTATAGGTATTTAGCTTATTAAAGTATTTCATAATTATTATTTGTTATTATTTATACTTTCCAAAATTTAAATTTACCAAAGTCTTCCCAAAATTTTCAAGGAACATTTTGCTTTTAAGGAACCAACGTGATGAACAAAGGAAGTATTATTCCCCATAAGGAGAAAGTCATCAACATTTATTAAGCAATAAACTATACGGTCACCTTTACGATAAAAATAAAGTGAGGAATTGGTTTTCGAACCTTGAAATCCCAAAGACGATAAAGCATTTGTTAGACATTTATACCATTTTCTTGTGACTTGCTTTAGTTTATAACGGGATTTATGTGACAAACATGAGTGGGAAAGGTTGAACTAACAAAGGTTGATCCATAAAAACAGCTTCATCTAAGGAACCATGCAAAAACACATTCGAAACATGAAGCCTTTCAAATTTGCAATAGAAAGATACAAATGAACTATAGATGGCTTTACTAGGTCCCTACAAATATGAACAAATAAGATCCAAAGGAGCATCAACACTACAAAGAAAAAGGTAATTTATAAATTTTACTAAGACTACACGTATGAGACAAACCATTTAAATCACTACTACTAAATTTGGTTGAACTAGAAACTAATGCAATTCGAAAAGAACATGTCATGTAAACAGAGAGGCTGAATGAGCTTGAGGTGAGATGGCACCAACATTTAAAGGCGTCAGAGAAATAAAGTACAGGCCACAATCATTCCAGTCGGAATGGAACAATGCTTATGTGTGGATATCATTGATTTCAAAGTGAGTAGGGAAAAAATTCAAGAGAAAAATTGGCATTTTTAGCAAAATTAGAAACAAACAACACATTGTTGGAAATACATGGAACACGCAAGATGATATCTAACTGAAAAAAATAAAAATTGATAAAAGAAAAAATTATTGGAACCTATATGAGAGATTGGTAAGGGTTTATCATTACTTATTTTGATTTCCTCAGGTTCATGATATTCATTGTGAAGAGTAAGATTTTCCATGTCAAAAGTGAGATAACGTGTAGTCCCAGTATTTAATTGTCATGGTTAAGTGTGTGGATATTATGGAGAAGCTAGATTTGCAATCGATTTTGACAAATGAGGAGGAGCTTAATCTGTATGGGAGATGGACATTGTCGAGAATAATATCCTGTACCACTACAATTGTAACATGTGATCACACTTAGATGGCAAATAGGAATGATTTCCTTGAGAAAAAGATTGATTGAACTGAAAAAAAAAAAAACTGATGTTGTCAGCCATGCCCTCTTTCACGATCATCTCTACCGCGCATAAAAGATTTTCGATTGGATGGGATTGAAGTGGCTTGAACAGTGTGAGCAGTGGGAAGGACAGAATCTTTCACACTAGAGGAGTCATCTGCAAGACTGATTTCTTCACTCAATAACAAGCTATATAAGTCTTCAATAGAAACTAAGTCTGTTCGATTCTCAAGAGACCTTAAAAAGGTCGATAAGAGGAGCCCAAGCCATTAGTGATTATCGGCACCGAATCTTCTTTAAGAACTAGATTTTTAAGGGCTGTCAGTTGATCATAAATTCGCTTGGCTCTTTAAAAATATCCAGTTATGGATTCATTCTTCTTTTCCAATATGTAAAAACTATTCTTGAGTGTTCAAAATTGAGCTTTAGAACCTGATGCGTAGGTAGCTTCAAGCCTTTGCCACGCCTCACGAGAAGTAGAGGACCCAACAATTTGAGAAACAAATTTTTCAGTCATACAGCCAATAATCCTGCCATAAAGGATTTGGTTGATCATTAATGAACTGTGGAGGAGGTGGCATTGAGTCATCAATACGATTTGTCAAATCATAACTATGTAAAAGAGGCAACCATTGAGTTCATCGTAACAAATAATTTGTAGAATTTAATTTAATGGGTAGTTGATGTGCAATATTTGAGGGAGTTGTAGTAGATGAAAAAGATACTGAAATTGCAAGTTGGATAGAATAATTTGTAGAATTTAATTTAATGGGTAGTTGATGTGCAATATTTGAGAGATTTGTAATAGATGAAAAAGACACTGAAATTGCAAGTTGGATAGCACTCGAATTGACTGCCATGGTAGGCAGAAAAAGCATAAAAAAGGAACGAAAAGAGATGAGCAAAGGCTGTTAAGCCAATATGAACTCCGATACCATGATAAGATATTTGATTAGCAAAATGAGCTTGGCCACTCTTCTTTGATAATACTCATCATATACAAGGCACAAGATGTTGTCAATCTAGTAGTTAGTTACAATAAATTACAGCAGTATTTGAAATACAAAATTTAAATACTTGAGATAGCCTTATCAGTGAGTAGCAACTTGAACCGGGTCGGTTTCATTCGCGCCAGGAAAACCAAGAGCTGCTTGTTCAATTTGATACCGGAGGACTGGGGAGGGTTTGTAACGCGGTGGGTGAATGAGATCGCTAATAACTTAAATTGCTTGAATTCGATTCACTTTCAGAGGATGATTGTGAAAGACTGGGATTTGGAGGTTTTGGCAAACTCTCGAGGGCGTGTTTGACGCACTTAAGCTTGATAACTGCTCTGGTTTCTCTACTCCACATAGCTCGTCGGTGCAGGTGCTCTTTTTTTAATTATTTTTTATTGGTTGAGGGTCATTTCCATTTCCAAGACTTCTTATAGTTAATTGAATTGAATTGATAATATAAAAATAATCATAAATAGTAATCAATGTTTAATCAAACAACCAAGTGGAACTGTCAATCGGATGAATTATTGTATTATTGTTGATTTTGTTTCGTCTAGAAGGGTTAAAATAAGGTGAATTTGACATTTCTCATTATCATTGTAAGTTGTAACAATGAACCATATTGAATTTTTTCTGGTGCATATTCACTTATTGAACTGTTGACATTATTACCTATTCAGTCATCTTTGTGCACTATGCCTGTTTTCCATGGTGATTAATGAATCCGGATGTATTTTGATCATAACCTCATAATTTCTACTTTCGGTGTTCAGGAATTAAGGGACCTTAAGATATTCATTGTGATGCTCATCTTTATGCTGTTCCTTAGGCAATTGAAACCATTGTTTTTGGAAGAGAGTGGAATTCTGGAGATCATCGAGATCATCGCCAAAAAGCGTCCTTCCTTGGTCTCTGAAAACTAATGACTGGAAAATGTTGAAACTTCAAAATTTATTCCGTTTTGCGTCTACTTTGGAAGAATTTTGTGGAGGTTCCTTCAACAACCAGCAGGAGAACTACTCCAACGTTGCATTTCCAGAAAAGTTATGCGGTTTGGATCTCCTCTATTCGCTACTTAACAAAGAGGATCATTGTGACCTAATTCAAAGGTGCCCCAACTTAGAAGTGCTTGAGGTATGATCACGAGTATCTTTTTGGTATGCGCTTGTCTGTTCATGAATAGGTATCCGTCCATACTCAATGTCCCTATTTCTTTAAGACTTCTTTTAACTTTTATTTATCAGTTCTCTTATTGAATCCTGTTTTGTTTTATTATACTCGTGATGTTTTTGGACTACAGGGTAATTAACAAAAGTTGAGTTGCTTTTTTGTTATTTTTTTCATATTCTTTCGAGAAGAAATATGAGTTCGAGGTTGTAGGTGTGGAAAATCGAGAGGCAATCATATTATGTGCAAGGAGAGTAAAATAAAATTTTATTTAATTTTCTGAAAAAATCAAAATTACAATATTTTATAATAAATTTAAAGGTTTAATTACATGATATTCTACTGGTAGTCTTTCATAACCATCTTCATATAAAATTTATAACTTATTGTGAAATTTGATCGGTGTCTTCATTTTCTCATATTTTAATCAAAGAATCACTTTATCCACATAAGTTTCTCAACTCTATTAATATCCACATATCATCTTTAAGAGAAATTTGACACTTGAAAGGAATAAAACGAGAAGTATTAACTACTTTTATGTTTTTCCTTTATATAAAAAAATATAAGTTTCTAAAATTTCACAATTAAATCTAACTTAATTAATTTTGTTTTTCTCAGTTCATTTATATGTGTGAACTATTAAGTTTATAATATGTTGGTAATGATTATAAATTATAATTATAATTCATAATTAGATTTAAATAAATTAAAACTCCTTTTAATTTAACTTTAATTTTTTCAATTAAACAATTTATAATCATATATCAAGATTGATACTCAACATGTTATAACTACCTAAATATTCAAAATGTTAAAATAGTTTTAACTTAACCTATCCATGTATTATTTTATTGTATAATCTAATCCTTTTGTCATACAATACTCTAATTAAATATATAGTATAGAACTAGTGTCTTCTCTTTTTAAATCTAATTATATTAGTTCTTTACCATTAGTAATTGATTTTATTAATAATATTTGAAAACTATTTTCAAAGTGTCATTCCATCTTAATTAAGAATTTCTTAAATCAATACTAATTGAGAACAATAAAGCATTCTCTCTAATTACTTTAGGGTGATAAATTCTATATTGATCATTTAACTTTCTCCATATAGTTCCTACTACATCCAATGACTACTGAATAAATTATTTATAGTTAGAATAGGTCGTAAATAGTATTAAAATATAGCAATCCTTATACAAGATAACTATGGCAATCTCAAGTTTAAATATTACTTATATAATCATTATAATGAATATTTTTACAGACACACAATTAATGTTCTATATGAAATTCTCATATGAGGTCAGTTCAATAAACTTGTTTTCTAACAAGTACCCAAGTGTTTGTTTAAGTATTTTCATACTTTAATCTAAGAGATCAATTACTTCTTTCGTAAGGAAAAATATAACGTGTGATAATTTTTTTTCCTCTATTAATATTCAATCTTAATAAAAACAATTATTAAGAATAATTTAGGAATAATACTTAGTTATAACATAAATCTCATAATTATGATCTATATCATAATTTTATTTATAAAATATATTTATTTTATGGATTTTATCTTATACATTAATTAATTAAACAAATATGCATAACATAAATATTACTTTTGATAAATTATATCATAAATCTATAATCAACCAATTAGATATAGGGCATAAATCAATAGTTGGAGATGAGAGATGTATTATTTTATTTCGTGCTTATCATAAACAAGTGAATTTGCAGTTACAAAATAAAAGGAGAAAAATTAGAGTGCTTATTGGCATTTTCAGTCTTTGTTGTAGATGACATTCTTTGTTTCATGATTCTGTATGGGAGTAACTAAAATCCCAGAAGATTTTTTCTTGTCTTCCTATTGCCTAAATTTTGTGAGTTCGCCTTGTTTTAGGACATTAATTAGCACAACGATCGCGAATGATTTGTTTTCATAGGTAGTTGTTTTTTTTCCAGGGAGAACTTACATAATACTTCACGCATCACTTTAATGTATAGGGATAATTTGCTTAACTTTTGATCATCATAATGGCAGGCAAGAAACGTTGATGGAGATCGAGGCTTGGAGGTTCTTGCTAGGAATTATAAGAAACTAAGGAGGCATAGAATTGAGCGTGGAGCTGATGAGCAGGGAATGGAAAAAGAAAGGGGCATGGTTTCCCATAGGGGATTAATTGCTTTGGTGCTTAGATTGGTCCCCGTTATGGTTGCCATTGTTCTTCACTATTGGGGCAGACTCAAAACTTGGGCAATGGCCCCATTTCAGATCACTATATTCTGTTTTTAGCATGGATAAGAGTTAAATCCACATGGTGACATGCTCTTATTTGTCTACCACTTGCACCATTCCAATTATACCAATACCTACGTTGGGAAGTGGTAGCAGCATGTGCCTAGACAGCTCACACTTGAAAGCTGTTTTTTTAATTTCTAAGATTTAAGGCATCATAAAATGGGTTCCCCCATTACCCTTCTTCGACACTTCCATAACTTCAAGGTAAAATGGCTACTCTGTCAAGCATTCTCTGTCGTCCAACTTTGTTCAGCGATTATGTGCTTGAGAAATAAACTGAGTATATATAATCCAGATGGGGTGTGGACCTTCCCATGTTCCTTCTTTTTTATCATGTTCTGATTAAAAATGGTCCCATAAGTTCTTAAATGATTAACTTGAGTCCCAGAAGGTTTCTTGTCCCTGTAATTGCATGCGAAGGTATCAGTAATAGTAGAACAAAATCAATACATTGAAAAAGAAAGTGTACACCCTTTCCTAACACCAGTGCAATTCTAATTCCTTACTTTACAGCGTATTCAACTCATCCACTCTCCGAACCAGTTATCTTCTTCATAGAATTGTGTGAAAGCTATTTTATATTTTCAGTTTTGTGAGGTTGATAATTTTTAGATTTTGCTATTTCTTTTCTTTCAGTATATCCATAATTATTTAACGTAAATAGTTCGCAAAAACTCATTTCCAATGTGTATCGCTTAACCCACCCTACACAAAAGACTAATATTCCGTTAGATCTATGTTATTTGGGGTAAAAATGATCTAATACTTCAAGTTATCATTCCATTCATTAGTTTTAGTGTTGTGATTATTTCAAAAAATAAAATAGAATATTTTCCTTATGGTTCACTTATGCATTTCCAGTTTTATTTGGTCTTGGTTGGGTTCAATTAGTTTATCTTCTTCAGTGAACAACTTCCACTGTGTTACTAATGGGAGTGGCATAAGTACACCCACCATGATTATACCCATGATAAGAAAGATGTCCCGCTTTGGTTGTCTTGAAAGAAAATAAATAATCAATGATGGAATCATTGAGAACTGATTTGTTTTTTTGAAACGAAATTTCGCGGTGGGAGTGGGACCTCTAAACGAATTAGAACGATTCGATCTGATTTACCATTATCAAATCTTATTTCTACTTTCTAACGACAGCTTTGAAATACTCGCACTTGAGGATCTCATAGGCCCATAGCTTCTAAATCCCCAACTTTTGTTTCAATGAGGACTTTTGTTTCAATGAGGAGGACTTTGTCTTTATGAGTACGGACATGTTTAGCGGACTGTCTAGTCCCTTTGCCATCGGACAAACGTTGGTTGCAGTTGCAGTCAATTGAAAGGGCCATCTTCATTATGTGAAATTATTATTATCTCTTTAGAATTACTTTATCAAATTATTACCATATCACGGGTGAATATTTTCTGCGGTCAAACTAAGGGGCCATCTTCATTATGTGAAATTATTATTATCTGTTTAGAATTACTTTATCAAACTATTTCGGTATCACGATTCACGGGTGAATATTTTCTACACCCTTTATAGTTTGGGTCGCCATATTTCTTATGCTTTTCGTTTTATACATTTAGTTGTTATGATTTTAACTCTAAGAACTCTATATCTGAATTCGAATTATTAAAATTTTTTAAGGGCAAGAGATTTTTGTGTAACAGATCCTTGATAACAAGAGTTAATTAAATTACAACCCATGTAATTTTAAAATTTTTCATATACTCCCTATAATTTATAAATTACATCAAATTTTTATACTTCACTATAATTTTCACTATAATCCTCAACTGTTTAAAAAAGTGAATTTCATTATCAATTTTTGATGTGGCATATGATGTAAAAGATATATTGATGTGATAGGTAATGTGGCACTAATGCGACAGGAAACGTGATAAGGGAGTATAATAATTTTTTTTTAAATTCAAGAAGTATTTTTGTAATGTTTTTAAAGTGGAAGGGGTAAAATAAAATTTAACTAAACTATATGGTGTAGAGTGTAATGTATTATATTTTCTTTTCTAAAATATATATTTGTATTCATAATATTTATATTTATAAAATTTACATAAAAATTTCATAATTTTGAATAATTAAAATAATCATTTCAATGAGATATATTTTAATATTTCTACTTCATTATACATATGAATTTATAAATAATCTACTAATAATTTTTAATTATTTTTTAACTTTAGTAGGTTATTGTCTCTTTTAAATTTAATTGTATGTACTTTCAATATGTGATAATTTTTTTGGGTTTGTATAATAATTTGTATATTTATTTTTATTAATTTATTTAGTACTTTAAAATTATGTACTTAAATTTTTTTTGGGTATGTAATAATTATTTTTATTTTTATTTTATTAATTTACATAATTGATTTTACCCAGTTAATTATTTAAGTATCTAAAATTTAATGATAAAATAGATTTACTTTTTTGCAATTAGTTGAAAGTTTTACTTCTTAATATTTATATAAAAATAAGCTTTTAACTTTTGTAAATGGAGGTGCAGGGAATCGAACCCTGTGCCTCTCGCATGCGAAGCGAGCGCTCTACCATATGAGCTACACCCCTTAGTTAAGAAAATCTAATTTTGATTTTTATTGATATGAAAAGTTTTAATAAAATTATGTTATTATAATAATATATGTGAACCTATTAAAAAAAAGTATATGTGAACCCTTAAATTTAATTTTAGAGTTTAATATAATTTTACAATTTAACAAGTAGTTAGATTTTAGTCAATTTTAAAAAAATTTTAAAAATTTTTTAAACTTTATCAGTTAAAATTTTTTTTTACACATTAGATTCTTTTTTACAAATTTTATAAAATATTATTAGAAATATGAAATTTTTAAAAATTTTAAAGCATTTAAAAATGATATAATTTTAAAAATATTTAAAAATATAAAAATTAAAGGATTCTTTTGAAAGTGCTAAATAAATTAATAAAAATTATTATACATACCTAAAAAATTGTCACACATTGAAGATATATGTTGTAAAAAGAAAGACAATAGCCTATTAAAGTTAAAAAATGATTAAAAATGATTAATTGATTATCTATGAATTCATATATATATATAATCAAATAAAAATATTGAAATATATCTCACTGAAATAGATATTTTAACTATTCAAAGTTTTAAAATTTTTTTATCTCAATATTATTTTTAATATAAATATTATGAATATAAATATATATTTTAGAAAATAAAATATAATAAATTACACTTTATCTCTTATAATTTAGCTAAATTTTATTTTACCCCTTCAACTTTAAAAATATTATGCACACACCCCCAAATTTTGAAAGAAATCTCATTGTATCCTCTTACCATGTTACATACCACGTCAGTCACCACATCAACGTCACATTAGTGTGTTTCCTACGTTAGACGTCACATTAGCAATTATTAGTAGGATCCATTTTTTTTAATAGTTGAGGAGTATAGTGAAAATTAAATCACATTATAAAGGAATCTGGTATAATTTATAAACTATAAGGAAGTATATGAAAAATCTTGAAACCACATAAGGTCGCAAAGCAATTAACTATAATAATAATAATTATTATTATTATTTAGTTAATCTTCATTCTTTATCTTATTCAATGTATGCCAATACCCTTTAGGCCTCGTTTGTTTTTACTTTGGTTTTCAGTTTTCATTTTTTGTTTTTATAAACAAAGAAACCAATAAAAACCAAGGTTTATAAAATTGAACTAGATTGGCCGGTTCATCCTGAATAACTTGAAACTGGTCAACTTACCGGTTTGATTTTACATGAAAACCATTTTATATTAGAACTAACCGATTTCGATTTAACCTCCCGGTTTAACCGGTTAATCATAATCGGTCCAACCGCTAAAAAACCTTCTTCACCCTTTTTTGTTCTCTATTTCATTTTTGTATTTTTTTTCTCCATCGCTCCCTTGCCTCTTACTGTTTCCTGCTCTCTCCCTATCACTGGTCAACTTCCTACTTTTGCTCTCTTCGACTTTGTTCTCTTCCTCCTTTTGCAGTAGGCTGGTCGGAACTGGTGTAGTAGATCGATTTTGTAGATCTACTCTCCTTTTGCAATCAGCTTGGCTAGTCGATGACTGGTCGGATCTCTTGTTGTAGTGGGAGGGTCAGAACTGGACGCTTGATCGCTGGTGCTGCTCACTTTCATCATCTATTCTGTGACCAAGAACTTCTGTCTTGACACCTGGACGCTGGATGGTAGACGTTTGATCGTTGGTGCTACTCACTTTCGCTGTCTGTTTTATGACCAAGAGCTTCTGTCTTAACGCCTGGATGGTGGACGGTGGATAGTGG
>JAOXYD010000135.1:5222045-5237423 GCA_028565735.1 Pinacopodium congolense
AAAATTTTAACCTTGCAGAAGTTAAACCTAAATATAAATGAAGTAATTAAATTTGAGGCAACTAAGGTTATAATAAATAAATAAATACAAAAATACAATAAGCACAATAAAAAATTAAAACCCACAACCCAACTAAATATTAATATCCGTTTAATTCAACTTTTTGTTTATATTTTATATTTTTATTTTTTATGTGTTTTCATTCAGTTTCGTGTTTTTTTTAAATTTTTGTACTATTTTTTAAGTTTTTGTATTGTAATATTATATGCCTTTTTAATTTTTATACTAATTTTTAAAATTTTATATTTTAAAAAATAACAAATCAAAACTATAAACTGAATTACAGCGAAAGAACAACGAACGAGCTCATGAGTTAAAAATAAAAAATAAAAAAATAAAACAGCTGCAACATGACTAGGTTCACGATTACCTCACCCTCGAAACACATGAAACACGACGTAGGCACACAAAATCATTAGCTGAATTCAAAAGCAATGACTTGAACAATGGGGTCTTGATGCATTTGTTCAC
Organism: Pinacopodium congolense; assembly: GCA_028565735.1. Lineage (NCBI taxonomy): Eukaryota > Viridiplantae > Streptophyta > Magnoliopsida > Malpighiales > Erythroxylaceae > Pinacopodium > Pinacopodium congolense. The sequence continues at coordinate 5,222,577 of JAOXYD010000135.1, forward strand.
ATGATTTTAGACCTTTATTGGTCTTCTGATGTGCTAAAAAAACAAAAAGAAAGTGACTCGTGGGGCAAATAAACTGTTCAACGCACACCAGAAAGTATTAGAAACTTCAAACACTCGTCAAAATAATTTGCTTAAAAGTTTTTAAGAAAAAGATTTAGAAATTTATTATATTATATATATATATATATATATAAACACGTCTTATTCTTAATAAATTCATACATTACGAGTAAATAAAAGATAATTTGCTTAAAAATTCTTTAGAAAGAAATTTATTTTTTAGTCTATGACTTATGTTTGTTCTTTGTGAGAAAGTATAGTTACGAAAGATTGAATGGCAAAGAGCATTGGCTAGTTGGAGGAAATTGATCCAGATATGGTTGATATTTATATTACTGTTATAAGATCGTACTTTGTAGAATGCATTTATTGGACGGCTATGTTCCTAATGTAACAAGCAGGGTCAATTTAATTACCTTATAAGGAAGGTAATTGTAAAGTTCCCATATTTGATGGTACCGTGGTTACTTTATCCAGCATCACAATCGTTGAAAGGCAATTGGGTACATTTGGAAGTTGAGTACTTGTCATTATCTACTTTTATTTTATGTGTATATTATTTATAAAAGTAAAAATGAAGGAAAAAAAACTTTATTACTTGCCAATTATTTACTTAATGCATATGCAGAAATAATGATTGTGAATTTTTATCAAATAAAAAAAAAGAAAAGAGAAATTATTGAGAGAAGAGAGGGAGTTAAGATCATTAATTAGAAATTTAATTAACCCTAAATTTTTAAAGGATATTATGTTTATTAATAGTAGCTAATGTACTTTCAACCAACATTTTTTTTCTTTAAAAAATATATTTATTATTATTATATTACGTTTAATCCATAGATGTTCATAAACTGAAGGCCAGCTAGTCAGTTTCTATATATATATATGAGTTCAAATAGTGATGCAATTTACTTTTTTCTTATTTTTTTGTAATTTTTCATGTAGGATTCACTATAAACATTAGATGTGTTAACCAATGGAATAAAATCAATTACAAAATCAAAACTTAAAATTTTTAATCAATTGAAATCTTTCACATCAAATATTTAAAATGATTTGAAGAGACTCTTACATATATTGTTTCTATGGGGATTCTCTCGTTAATTATTTGAATGGAAACTTAATTAGGTCATATGTGATTGAGATTTGGAATTTCTTTGATGAATTTGTTACATAATGATCAATGTTGGAATTTGGAAATTTTCTTGCAAGCCCTAAAGTCAAATGTTGCTTTTACTAGGAAGTTAGCCAACTCTTTAAGTATTTGAGAATTGAGATTGTTTTTAAAAAATAATATTAACAATTATAAAGATTATGCCAATATTAGAAACTTTGATTAAGCTGGTAATTATTATTTCTAATAAGAATTACTCATGTTGCATAATCCAATCGTTCCAAAAATTAATGAAAAAAATTCCGCATGATTGTCCTTAACAAATTAATGATTGCATGTCCATCCTCCATCATTCATATTGTACAAAATCCCTAATTTAAGAATTTATATCTAACTTAATCCTACTTATTTTCTCAAGTATGTAAGGAGAATGAGGCTGGTTTTGTTTTCCTTAATGTCAATTTTTTCTTCCTTCATCCCCATTTTTAATCTTTGTCAAAAATGACATATATGCTTTGTATAGCTAAAAAATAATGCTTTTGGTACCTAAAAAACTATCAAAGGTAATTTATTAATTTCATATGTCTATTACTACAACTTATTTGTCTTTGCCTTTTATTGTTTATAAAGAAATTAAAATAAAAAAGGGAAAGGTGACTTGGCCAATGTAGATGCTCATGTATAAATATATATTAAAATTTTGACTCTTTGGATGGTGATTGGCTATTTTTATTATAATTTTATTTTAATGGTAATAAAAATATTGACATTATTTTTGGGGTGCTCATCAAATAAACTATTAATACTTTGCAAATTATATATTTTAAGCAAATTATCTATTGAATCAGCGACTCAAAATTAAATAATAGACTCAATTTAATTGATATTTACAAATTTTGGTGTAATATTGTTCTACTCATCTTTTTGCAAATTGTAGCTCATTAGTCAAATTTCGCAATCTTTTGGATTGACATGTATTTGCGATTGGACCAATCCATGGAGGCTGCTTCTTATTATTGAAAAAGGCCAGCTTCCCAACTAGTGAACACTTTCCAAATTAACCTACTTTCAAGATCTCGATGGTCGGCTATAATCAAGCATGTTTATGCTATTTATAATTTCTAAATACAGTCATTCAACAGTTCATGCCCGTACAATTTTTTGGGAACAACAAAATTAATAAATTCAAGTAATTAATCATAACCTTCAATTAATCGATAATTACCAATAAAAATTTATATGCTCTTTCTTATGTTCTAGTAAAATTAAATGGTTGAACTTGAAACCTTATAATATAGATTGTTTTCATCCTCTTGAGAACCAGTAATGCTCCCATATTAAAAACCTTTTTAAATTTATCACCATAGTATTAGACTTGTACCTTAGAAATTAATGGTACCTTAGAAAATTTAAAATGAATTTTATTTTATGTACAACAACCAAACTAACGTAGTCCAAACCTATTAGGTGTTGAAATATCTCCTCCACAGCAAGCAAATCTCTGGTAACTACGATTTTCTAGTAAAATATTTATTTATTTTTCCTTTCTTTATCACTAATAGGGACAAAAGTGACATCTCTCCCAATCTCCACCTTGTATTCCTTGTCAAAGTCATAAAAATTTAAAATGATTTTGAAGTAATTTGGTTTCTACAATATAAAGGAATTTAGTTGTTAGAATTTGGATTAGGTAAGGCATCTAGTTTTGAGATGGATAAAAATTTTAAAAAATTGGAAATAAAAGAATTGTCCCATGATGTTTAGGTAATTAGGTCTAGTGAGGATAAAAAATAAATTAAAGCATTTTTAGGGGAAGTACAAATTTAGCCAAAAAGTTGATTGGAACAAGAAGACGAAGAAGAAGCAATAGATAATTTTCTTTCTGTACTGTAGAAAATTAAAAATTGTTTTATGGCTTTGTCGTTCCTTTTACTTTCAATTGAGTTGGAAGAAGAGAAAAATGGCTCAATAACGATTATGGGGTGCTTTTTTCGAAGAATGGTCAGAATGGGGTCATAAAATTAGATTCCTCACGTTGAATTAAAAACTCGATAAATTATATAGATAAATGAAGATCATAGTTTATAATTATGCATTACTCTTCAATATGATAAAATTCAGTAAAAAAAATATAAAATTGAGCACAAGGCCAGCTTTATATATTTAGGTGAAGTTTTTATTTACCAAATTAAAAATTTTAGTATATGTTTTATTATTTATTACAGAAAATATTTTGTAATTGGTTATTAATGATTATTATAGATATTATATACAAAAAAATATTTTTCATATAATTGATACTGATCACCACTACATGAAGGTCATATAATTAGACCTGTTTAATATATATTGAAATGTGTTTGAAATACGACACCTTATTGTAATTAAATTAGAATGTTAAATATTCAAATAAATTTACAAGGATATAGGTAAAATTAGAAAGTTTATTTGACTTGTACTTAATAATTAATTCTCTGATTTGTTGTTTTACTTTTGTACTTTTACATCAAGAAAAAGTTGGGACTTAGATCATTTTGTTAGTGTTAGTCCTTCACATCATTAGTTGTTTATCGATGTAAAAGAGTATTTTAAATAATATTAATGATGAAAATCAATGAAAACCACCGATTATATTGGTTCATTTGCAAAATTACTGACCTGTGGTTCACCAATCCATCGAAAGGGTATGGAGGAAAGGCCAAGTTCTTGATCATGAGCACTTTTATGCCACCAATCGCTGAGTAACAGATTGAATTCTCCATCATAATGGAATGGTTCTTTCTCTCCTTCTCCAACCTCCACTATCAGAGACCCATAGAGCCCTGCTGATCTTTGCATTCCGTAGTGCCCATGATAAAAGTAGGTTCCTGCCTGAAATACTACCATTAAAATCACTACGTGCATACATATAAGTTCATAATAAAAAACCAGAGAGACAAAAGAATGACTGATTGAGATCGGCCCCTGAGCCTTTACCCTGTCAACTTTGAACCTGTAAACAAAAGTTTCTCCAGGATTTATAGCGCACTGTGAAATGGAAGCTGTACCGTCCGCCCATGGCGTTCCAAGCTGCAAATGAAAGGGCCACACTCAGAAGATGTCAAAAGACTATTCAATCATTGCATAGGTCGGATAGAATGATACTTCAAACCTGTCTGATTCCATGCCAGTGAATCACAACTCCTTCTGTACTCAACTTGTTCGTGAGCTCAACGTGAATGGTATCTCCAGCTCTAGCCCTTATGGTCGGTCCCGGAAACTGGCCGTTGATACCTATCACCGCATTTTCTATGCAATCTGGAGACCAGAACATGTACTCGACTTCCCATTTGAAGTGTCTGACCTTCGACGCCACAGAAAATGGGATCAAACACAAGCAAATGCCCCAAAAGGTGATGGCTAGAGTGAGAATCCTAGCAAGAGACATAGAGATGAAGTCAAACGATGCTGTGTTTTATAAAAAATCGCGAACTAGCAAAGGATGGACAATATCTATAAATAATGGCTCGGACTGTAGCAAAATTGCTTTGATTAGTTGGCCATTAGTGTTGGGTTGGCGTTTTATATATAAAGGTCGGCTTCAACCACTGTAATTACCGTAAATTATTGTCCGTCGCGTCAAAAATGGACTGCAATTGTCATTATCATTAACGATCAACAAAACATTAGTAACTATTGATGCTATTATATTGGCGTTGTGAATTTCATTTCTATCATGGATAAGAAGTTGACCCTTAAATTTAAGTTACATTGTGTGAGTATTGATAAGTCTTAGTTGATATTTGACATATGAGTCAGCATGAAAAGTCTATGTTCAACAATAAGAATAAGGCGACAAACTTGTGAATAGGTAAACAAAGAAGAACGTATCAACAAAAATTTAAGAATAGGTGAAATTCAATATACGTTCATATGCATAGGCAGCAATCTTCAACGAGACTTAAGATACGAATGAATGACAAAGGATAATTGGTATAACTAAGTCATATGAGACCTGAGGGAGTGAAGATACTTGACTTCACCGAGGAGGTCGAAAGAACTCAAAATTTGTGAAATTTTATAATAACTCGGATTGTTACTATATTTAGCCATGAAATGAGAAGACTACACAATAAGTTGTAGCTAATATACTTGATTGTTGACGTATATTGGTTAGACTTATATGCAGATAGGTTTGATGACTTAGATATACATCATCACTAATGCGGCATCTTGGTAATGTGGCAAGATAAGGCTTGAAGATCATGTGAATAAGTTCATATCAATTTCTAATAGATAAGAGCATGTGAGATAATCATCAAAAAGATTAAGGGATCTTCAACGGATAAGAATGTTATATAATCTTTATCTAATTAGTTGGGATATATAACAACAACAAGATGAATTAGTTTTAGGTGGAGATGTCATCTATCAGTTAGGATAAGTGTTATCTCGATGATTGATATGTGATCGTGGTTATTAAGATAAAATTATATATGAAAATTCTAGTTATCTTGTATTTACTTTTTAAGTAAGAGGTGCTTATAAATAGTTCATTAAAGTCAAGTTTCAAAATATATAAGTGAAGAGACAACTTTAAGAAAGTTAAGAGCTCTTACAAGAGTAATTTTGCAAGGGTTTCTATTTGGGAGTTCTTTGCATTATAATGTGCTTCGAATAAAAAGTTACTAGAATTCCTTTATTAACATTTTGAGTGAGAATTAACAAAGGTTAGTTTTAGCCTTCTATTGTCTCTAATTTTATATAAAAACCTATGTGTAGTGTAGATGTAGGAGTGAAATACTTAAATATGAATGTACATAAAGTGTTTGAAAACAAATAGGTTTATTGGTTGACAATCACGAGGGAAAAGACTAAGTTAAAATTTAATGGGAGCTTAGTTGCTAGTAGGAAGACTTTGACAAAATTCATTCAATTCTACTACATACAAAGAAGTTTCTATGACAGAAGCTATTATTGTTATAGTAAATAACAAATATAGAATTTTTATACTAACTTTTATTTCTCAAAAAGAATATATAGTTTATTAACTTTTTCTTTTTGAACTTTTAATGGTTTCCATATTTTTTGATAATCAAAAGTAGATTAATCAAAAGAGAATTTTTGTACAAAATTACAAAAGTAATGCCTTATTTGGAATATATATATATATATATATATTTATCAATAAATGACCTAGAGAAATCTGCTACTACCTTCTCAAAAGGAGTAAACTAAAACTACCAAAGGAACATGACAAATCGATAGAATAATCACAAGTTTATCTACCTAACTAAAGATAAAAAAAATTAGCAACGCCATTAGTAACAAGTTAAATGGCTAAAGAGAAATTGCTTTCTGTTTGATATGTATAGGGCCTTGAACTAAAGCTTCTGAACCACTGCCTTTAGTTTGCCTTTTTTAAGCAAGTCTTGCATATTTGGCCCTTTTCTATTTTGTGAAGTTGATAAGGTCTTCAGCTTCCTTAAAAAAACATTTTTCGTGAAGGAAATTCAGTTGAAAGAAAATCTTATGATGTCTCATATTTAGATTTAACAAACTTACCTAGTGAAACATGCTTCAACAACCCAAACCTTTGATCTTCCATACCCATAATTGTTAAATAGGATTAGAGGGGAGGTTGCTTGATTCTATTTGAACTTGACTTACATTAGATTTTATCCTCCGAGCTATCTTTCGTTTCTTGTTATAATAAGTAACATAAGGCTCTTTTTTATCCACCTCAGTTTGCTTCACCGGTGACTTCATCTTCCTTTCAATGATTGACTGATCAGTTAGATGATTGGTTTGAAAATTTCCTTAAGCTACAACAGGGGCTTTACTGAATCTGTTGGGGTGAACTATAGATGTGGTTGGTGGGTTGTTCATTCTCTATCTGTCCTGGAGCTAAGGTTGTTTCCCTTTCCTTTTTAAAGTAGCAGCACCTACTCTCGTAAAAATACTTGTAAAATAAAAGTTAGAATAAAATAAAACCAAAATTATCTTACTACCTCTCATTAATGTTTAAATTGACAATTTTAGTAGTTTGAGAGACCATCCTAGTAGAAATGCTCCGACCATATATGATATAATTTTTGAAGATTCAGTTATTTCGTTCATGCCAAAAGGTATAAACATAGGTTGAAGAGTATATTTGAAAAGGTTAACATTAATGTTTCTATGAAGGATAAGGTTTTGAAACTAGTGTAGGGTGGATGGAAGGGTAAACAAAGTAGTAAGGATAATATGAAAATGGTTAAGGACAAATTTTCGAATAGGAGTATTTAAAAAATAAATGATTTAAACTTTCACTATCTGATAGGCATTGAGAGAAAAAACTGAAAAAGTGGAAGAAGGATAATTTAGCTCTAGTTTGCAATTTGTTAAGAAAAGCTAGCCAAAGAATGAAGTTATATCTTGGACTAGCTTTCTTATTCCGTACTAGGTTATACCAAGGTAGAGGGGACAGAGGAGGCCTTAAGGATTTATAAGTTGAGGCATTTAATAGGTCTTTGAAAGACTTGCCAACCATTGCAACTTGTCATTTTGAAAGCTATCCTGTAAGTAGGGCATTGATTCAGATGCAAGATTCTGAATAATCTTGCTAGTTGATGAACTCCAACTCCATCTATTGTCTTTGATAATTTCATAAACTGTTGCACTCATAGTAAGATTAGATCCATTTATCAATCGAGGGGTTGTGAGATCCAGAAGGATGCCTCGAGGATGCTAAGGATCCTACCACAGAAAAATAGAAACCTTATTTCCAATCTTAATTCTGAATTAGTTCCTAATAAGGTCCCTAATCTGTATCAATTTCCTCCAACTCTAAGAGAAGTTGCTCTTAATTGTAACAGTCCAAAAACTTTTCCTTATAAAGATAATAGAGTAAACTCACTTAACCCATAAAATTTTTATATCAGTAAACAAAATTTAGACTCTTTTCCATAAAAGAACTTTGTTCCAAGTTTTAATATGTTTTATTCCTAATCTACCTTCTTTTTCAGGTTTATAAAGATCACTCAATTTATCTTTAATTAAATGATTAAAGGTAATAATTCTCGTCCGAGAAAATTACACAATTTATTTTCTATTTCTTTAATAACAGAAGAAGAGAGGATAAAATAGGTGGATCAATAGACTTGAAAAGTGGATAAGATTGAGATTACTAGTTGAAGCTTCCCAACATATGAGAGGGACCTATTAGTTCACTTTTTTTTACCCTAGTATCTATTTTATTTAGCAGAGGGAGACAATCTTTTTTAGATAGCCTGCCAGACAGTAAAAGAAGTCCAAGATATTTAATAAGAAGTTGACCTGAGCTAATCCCGATGAGATTTATGATATTTTGATTGAGGTTAGTCAAATCTTTAGATAAAAAGAACTAAATTCTAGACAGATTCATCTCAAGACTAAAAAGAGTAGAGAATAAGTTCATATCTTCAAACAAAATCTTAACCAACTCACTATTAGCTTGACAAAATAAAAGAAAATCATTAACAAAGAAAAGATAAGACAGTTTATGTATAGAGCACCACCAATGAAATTTAAAATTATCATTTCGAGTAATGGTGGAGTCTAAAATTTTAGGGAGAGCTTCTATACAGATAATGAATAAATAAGGGGATAAATAATCACTTTATTTCAATCTAAATTTCCCTCTAAAGAATTTATAAGAGGTACTCTTCACTAAAATAGAAAGGAAAAAGTTGTACATTCCTTAACCCAATCAATATAAGGATGTGGAAATCCTAAGGAAGACAAAATATCAAATATAAAGTCCCAATGAACAGCATCATAAGCTTTTCTAAGATTAATTTTAAAGGTACAACACTTATGTCCATTATTCATATAGTTATTTTTAAAAATCTCTTGAGTAAGAGAAATATTATCACCTATTTAATGACCTTTAATAAAAGTTGATTAATCATAACTGATGATATAAAGTAGAATATCTCTAAATCTACTAGTTGAGATTTTTTAGATAATCTTATAAATTATGTTGTAATAATAGGTCTGTAATCGGTAACATAGGAAGGATTAGCACACTAAGAATGAAGAAAATAAAAGTAGACTTAATTTCTTTTAAGTAGTTTATCATGCTGAAAAAATTCTTTTATAATAAGAGTAATATCATGCTTACTATATTCCAAGCTTGTTTGAAGAAAAACGCATTAAAATCATCAAGACGAGAAATCTTATTGGAATTGAAAGAGTTGACTTTCTCCCTAATTTCATAATATTTAAAGAGCTAGTAAAAGAGTTAGAAATTTCGAAAGAAAAGAAGGTGTTACTTCTCAAAGGAGGGGGAGGAAGATCGCAACTTTTTCCTAAAGTATTCTAGAAAAAGGTTAGTAACTGCTTTTTGGAACTTATCAAAATTGAATCTCCTATGGCCATTATCATCAAATAAAAGAGTGAATATTGTTTCTATTCTATTTAATAAGTATATATTTTATCATTTTCTTTATATTCTTTATTGACTTCTAATAATCAAAGTATCATTCTCTGGGAATAAATTGCCATGTGATCCTCTTGCTAGGAGTTCTTTCGTAAGGAATAGATTATGTTCCCCTTCTTTATTGGTATATAATACCGATCTTGGAATCTAATTTAAGGTCACGTGTTCACCACCTAAAACAGTGGCCCATACATGAACATAAAAGAGAAAACCAATGAATATGACAGTGATGAAGCCAAGTTGTCAGAAAGTATTAGGCAAAGTATACAGTAGTAGAGATGCTAAAAAAATTACTAAACACAGTTTAAGGGTACGTCCAGGAGCTGACAATGGTTTGTCTGTTGTTACTAAAATATATGTACATGGCCAATAGGGGTGGTGGTCCAGATGCTGGGGGTGGTCCCGCAAGCTCCTATAAAGAATATATATATATATTAAAAGTGTAAATGTATATAATTTAAAATAAAATATTAAGTAACGCATCCAAATCAGGTGACATAAATGGTTGATAATATTTAAAAACTCATAATTGGATAGAGAGAAAAGAAATAAAGAATTTTTTAAGCTATCCTAAAGAATTTTTTAAGCTATCCCGAAAGGTGGAGTTTAAGGAATTGATATATGGTAATTATCACATATTAAAAATAACTTATAATTTTATAATTCTAATTATTTTAATGAATTAAATATTTTAAATTAAAAAGTTTATTTTGAAAATCTTCTGCGTTTATAATATTGCTAGATTCAGTTGTCTCCCCGCTAGCCATGCAGGGGAGCTGTTATTAAGACTTGTGTGTTTTTACTTTTTCAATTTTTGTTTTTTATTTCTTAAAACAGAAATTAATAAAAATAATACAAAAATAAAAAAGACGGCATATTAATACAAATTTAAAAAATAATAAAATAATAAAATAATAAAAAATTAATACATATACACAAAAATAAAAATAAAAATAAAAAACAAAAAATAATGTCAAACATATTATAAATGTACGAGAAAAAAATATGTCTAAACATTCCCATTTAATTTCCACCCTCTTCCAACAATCAGAATACTGTACTGTTATGAAGTATCTATAAATATATAAATACTTGCGTTATATTAATCCTTTTTATAAACATGAATTTCTAATTTTATTATATAATTGCTAATCTTCTTTCAGTGCATGAACTCAGTATTAACATACTACATCTGCATATGTATATCTATGCATATATTGTATTTATTGAATTAATCTTAGAAATAATATTTTAGTTTCACCAAAGGAAAGTAGTGTTAAAAATAATTCAATCATTTTGTTTAATATTATTTTGATTTCGGAAAATATAAAAAATAGAGTCCTCCTTTAATCAAACTAAAGTACAAAGAACATTACTTTTATCACCTTTGGAAAATGATCAAATTCATAGAACACTACCATTATTCCTTTCTTTTTCTGAATGCTTATTGGACTCACCTCACGTCGTCATTTATAATGGGAATAGAAATATGCTGCATTGAATTCTTTCTCCAAAAGATAAATATTCTGTTTGATATTTGTTGAGCAGTCGATTGACATGTTCACACCCCTTTTTCACTTTCCTACGTTCAACTTTGGCTTCATTTAATAATTTATATATGCTTTGTCGTCGACCAAAGAAAGATATTCATAGTTTATAATGCACGGCCCTTGTGGTTCCCAGCAGAAAAAAAAGAAAGTTCATGGTCACATCAAATGTGTCTAATGAAGTTGCAAAACATAAATTAAGAATACGACTCTACTATATGGTCCTCCAGTAACAATCATTAGTGATAAATTCCTTATATGTATAACTATTATAAAGTCACCAAGTATTTCCGTTAAGATTAATACGTTCTGTCATCTTTAACAAAATCGTGGATTCAGTAAGTAACATTGAAAAGAACAGATTTTGTCTAACTTTTGAGCCATCAAGTTTTGGAACATGCTTTAACAAAGTAAATATGGATGAGATAATCATGGCGTGCATGCATGCGCACACACTATTCAGGACCTTCTACCCTAGGATTATTCTCAAGGCTGCATTTCAACATACCAGAAAGGGTTACATTTCTTGTTGACAGCAAAGAGAACATAAAATGATGGTCTCTCCGACTATTAAAAATCATCATATGAAAGCCATGAATAATCTAAGACCAGAAAGGTAGAGCGGGAGAGTCTCAAATTCAACATATGACTCTTCAATCCTCGACTCCCCCAACTAATCAGTTAACCTCCATTTTCCCAACAAATTATTAATATCTCCACCGAATACACATTACATCAGGATTATTTCCCAGCCCATAGAATCTGCATCTTTTGGCCATTAAGGATTGAAGACAACCACTAACGTCCAATACCAATATATCCCCCCAAAGAACATCACTGATCCGCCACCTACTGCTGGGGTCACCGTGTTTGATAGGAGCTATGTGACCCTGCATATCTGCGATCTTCAATCCTCACAAGCACTTGAATAATACAGTTGTATAGTAAACTTTATCCTGCTCTTGATCAAGAGTGTGGATTTCAACACCATCAAATGATGGTGATGTGAAGTGATCCCTATGGCCAGTTTTCTCCCATAGTTGGTAAGTTATCAGTGACATTTTTGCCTTTGGTTTTTATTGCAAGCAAGAAAACCACGTTTTATTTTAGGAAGACCAAAGGTCATTATAACACCACCAACAACGTTACCAATGACAGGTACAATTCTAGATAGAGCTTGTTAACGTACAAACGTTATAATATTAATATGATTGTAACAGTAGAATTATATTGTAATGGTAGCATATAATTAACCTTATAAATAGCTATTTTCATATATAAATACTTCTCTTATGTAATAGTTTGGACACACAATAATACAAATAACTTTTCCTCTTTAAATTTTCTTTTCATTCTACATGATATTAGAACCCTTTTTTTTCTGAAAAAGGAAAGTCTTTCTAATCTTTGGTTCTAAGTTTTTAGAGAGTTTTTTATTACTCAAGAAATGTTTGACATATACCAAACTCTTCTCACGATGATCACAACGATGCCAAATCAACTCCAAACTCTTATTCACAAACTCCAACATGCCACCAAAAGTTACCTATTGATATTTGAAAAAATTAAATTAGTCTATAGCAATAAGAAGACTTTAGGAAGAAGAAGCACACCCAATTTTAAGTTTTATGTGACATGTGTCAAAGTTTTATTAGACCATGTGTCAAAAAGCTACTAGACCATTAAAGACACGTCAACATCTAGGTCCCATAACCATGTCAGCACAAACATCTCACTTCTTAGTCACGTCATCATTAGGTCCATTACCACATTATCCTTAGGTCCTAATTCCCACTGTGAAGTCAACTATCACACCATCACTCTATCATCACCACGTCATCTCCTATGCAAGTTCCACATCATCTCCAAGTTAGCGTTACATTATCATCCACATCAGTGCTTCCATTATCATTAGTCCAACTAGTTCATTTTGATTCGAATCTATTTGACTAACTTTTGATCAATCAATTCACCTACTTTCTTGTTGATTTTCTTAAAACTCATATTTGTTCATAAAATTTTAAGGTACTTTGAACTCTTTTTTTTTAAAATCAAATTAGTCTAATTTCAACTCTAAATATAGGTTGTTTATTTTCATTTTTTCTTGAGGCCTTTGTTATTAGGGATTTTTCTCTTTTACAAATTATGGATACTTTCAAACCTCACCAACACATTCTTAAACCAATAAATGTTATTTTTTATGGAATCAATTATGATTTATAGTATAAGGAAATGTATAGTTTTCTTAAAGAAAGACTTCTTTGATGCGTTATTACTAGAGAGATATCTAAGCCTACACAAAGAGCAAATGAAGATGAAGATACATTTGTGGAACGTCTAGTATCTTAAGATGGTATGAATCACCAACTTTTAACATGTTTTTGCAATACCTGTGCTAAAATAATCAAACTTGATGTCCAACAGTTTGACACTGCTTAAGAGGTATAGAATTTTTTAAATGATCGATATTTTATATCTGATAATGGTAATCAATTTCAACTTTATAGATGACTTTGTCATATGCAACAATAACCTAGACAAACTATCCATAGTTATGTATTGAAATTACAAGAACTTTGGGATCAATTGGTACTTAAAGACCCTACTTGGCTTAATGCTCAAGTTGCGATTATCTATGTTAATCTTAAGGATCAAAAGCATATTTGGCACCTATTAATGACTATTATAGATGAGTTTAAGTCTATTCTCAACTCCCTTCTTCATCAAGGATCTTTAGCAAGCCTTGATACTGTAATCAAAGATCTAATTGTGGAAAAGAACTAACTAAATACCTTCGAATAGAGAAATTTGTTCCATCTACTGATGATGTTCTTACCACTCAAATCTCATCTTCTATCTCTTATAACTTCATAAAAAAGAAGTTATTTTGTAACTATTATAAAAAGATTGGTCACCACATATCGGAATGCAGAAAAATAATAAAGTAAAGTGATTATTCTAAGTCCCCTCAATCTACTATCGTTACTGTTGCCACAGAAGGTACAATAGAAAATACATCTACATCTCCTAAATTCTCATTGAAAGACCTTTAAGCTTTTTTTTAACAACTTCAACTAAATTCTGCTATTGTCTCATCTCCTGCTTTACTTTTCACATTAAGTACCTCTACTACTTGGTGTTAGGATTTTACCTGTTGTAACTATATGATTTCTTATTCTTCTATTTTTACCTCTTCTCATACACCAATTGTTCCGCATCTTGTTCATATTGCTAATAATTCTATTATGTATGTACAAAGTATAGGTATTGCTTAAACTGCTTAAACACCTAAATTAGTCTTACCAAATACTTTTCTTATTCCTAAATTATCTTTAAATATCATTTATGTTAATTAATTATGTGAACTTGGTGCTAACTTATCTTTTTCGAGTCATATTTGTGCTGTACAGGATTCACAAATGGGTTAGATACTTAAGTTATAGCTTAAAGTTAGATGACTATTTGAACTTGCTTCTCTACAACTTCCATCCAAACTTGTTTTTAGTGTACTTACATCTCATATTTTGCACACTCACCTTAATCATCTTTCCAATATTAAACTTGGATCTTTGATTTCTAGTTATTCTTTAAGCCTAATCAAGTCTAAACATTTTGATTGTATTTCATGTCAACTTTCTAAAGAACACAGTTTACCTTCCTTAATAATGGATCTATTTCTTTATCCA
>JAOXYD010000135.1:5256991-5276406 GCA_028565735.1 Pinacopodium congolense
TAATATTCTTATAATGTTTGAATTATTTTAAAAAGTATATTAAAAATGAATAAAGGTAATTTTGAAAGATAAGAATATTTTTCTTAAGTTTGTAAAATTCAATTGAAAATCTCAATTATTTTGATAAAATTTAGATTAATTATATTAAATTTCATAGATTTCAAATTACTAAATTAAATAAACAGTTTTAAATATTTTTAATATAAAAATTTAAAATTACAAATATTTTTTTTAAATAACCTTTTTTACTTAGTTTCAAGAGATGGATAATTCATTTCTTCTAAATAAGGGTTGCTTTCCATCTCTTGAAATTAAATAAAAAAAGGTTCTCATCTCTATATTACTATGACCTTGTTTTGATTTGTTTTGATTTTTTATTTTAGTTTCTTATTTTTTAAAATATAAAATTTATTAAAAATAAATTAATACAGTACAAAAATAAAAAAAACATACAAATCAATATAAAATTCACAATAAAAAATTATAACCTACAAATAAATTTGTCTTATTAACGTTTCAATGATTGATTGCAGATTTCTTTAACTGGAACCGAGTGAAGCTACGCTACTGTGATGGAGCTTCTTTTAGCGGGGAGGGCCAAAATGAGGTCAATAATCACTTGCAATTTGTCTTTTAATTTGGATCATTTAGTATATTAGGGTTTATTACCCTTAATCTTAGTTTGATTGCTTTTATCATTTCAGTCATCCTGTTTTAAAAAATGTATTTTATTTTTTCTATAATATTATTTAGTTCATTCCTACATTCAAAATAACGTAGAATTAGAATACAAGAACTCTAATATTACATTGTTATAAGTAAAAATAATAATTAATTAATATAATATAATATGTCAAAATAACTTATTTGATAATTTAATAATATTAAGTTTAGAAACACTATAATTCAAAAATTTTTTAAAAAATCGATCCACAAAATTCAGTATATTTAACCGAGTATATTATTCTATGGTTTTTACTTCTAATTAGGTATGATTTGTTTATTTTTGTTTTTGTTTTTTGTTTTGGTTTTCTATTTTTTTAAACACAAAAATTGATAAAGAAAACATACTAATACAACACATAACTTGATAAAAAAATACAATTACTAATACAAAAATACAACAATCACAATACAAAACTACAACTCACAACTTAAACACGTTTGGTATTATAATTTTTATTTTGGTATATATGTATTAGTTTCTATGTTATTTATATTGATTTCTGTATTATTTTTTAAGTTCCTGTAATATGTTAATATGTTACCTTTTTAATTTTTATATTATTTTTATTAATTTTTATATTTATAAAAATAAAAAACAGAAATAAAAAATCACAATAAAACCAAACAAATGCCAATATAACTTTAACTTCAACCGCTTCTTCTTAAACTCAGACTGCAAAGCTTTATTATCGAGGACAACGCATTTGGAAAGCTGCAATCCACGCATTAATGGCTAAAGGAATGCGTCATGCTAAACAGGTTCATTTCAATCGTTAATCTAAAATTTAAAACTTTGAAACTGACATTAATTTCTTTAATTATGTGTATAATCCTTAATTATTATAATTTATATGGAAATTATTCTTATTTTACAGGCTATTCTCTCGGGATGCTCTGCTGGGGCTATAGCTTCAGTAATACATTGTGACGAATTCAGGGATTTATTTCCACCTTCCATTAGAGTCAAATGCATTAGTGATGCTGGAATGTTTCTTGATGCGTAAGATTATGAAATAAATTTTGTTTTTTTAAACGAAATAAAAAATTCTGTTTTGAAAATTTATATGTTTTGGTTTAAAGTCTTCAAACCCTTATCATTGATTAATTTCTAGATTTATTGCAATTTTTAAAAGGATGAATTATACTGAATATCATCTTCCTCTTTATATATTTTTTAATATCATACGGATATTTTTATTATTTTTTATTAATTTTTTCTATTTTATAACTTTGAAAAGGCATCAACTTAAGACTTGTAATATTATATTATTTTGAACCAAAAAAAAAAAAAGAAGAAGATAAAAACACAAACAGCGTTATGTGATAATGAAATAATATCATACTAAAATAAAGAAAGGTCATATTATAACGAGTCTCACTATACGTAAACCCTTTTAAAAAACATACTGTAGAATTGATCTCAAAGGGAAGCACCATCTACGAGAAACGTTTAGCGCAGTAGTGAACTTACAGGTATGTTTATATTTTCGCAACTCCAGCTTTTATGATCTAATAAAATCTCGTACCTCACTTTTTATTAAAAGTGGAAATGTTTAGTTGAATTGTGAATTGTAATTTTTTGATGTGATTGTTATATTTTTGTATTAGTTATTGTATTTTTTTATCAATTTCTATGCTATATTAGTATGTTTTCTTTATCGATTTTTGTATTTTAAAAAATAAAAATTAAAAATAAAAACAAAAGTAAACATGGCCTTAAATAGTCTCCCAACTCTAAAATAAACAAATAAAAAAAAGAATCATAATTAAAAAAGAATTCTGAATAACATAAAAATTAAAATAATATGTCCATGACCTTTGGATAGAATTTTTAAGTCGTTTAAAATCGTTTTATAAGGATAGACTTTACAATAGGGTTCTTAAATCAATCTTTAAAAATATATTATAAGTCTCATAATTTAACCTGAATTAAAAGTTATGACCATTTTTTCTGTCAAAACTATGTAATCCACATCTCAATTACTGCATGTTCTTATATTTCTGTGTTAATGTGTTTTTGCTAAATTTCAGGGATTAGAAAAGAATCTGCCTCCTTATTGTACCCATCACATGGATCCAACTTTGGTAATATATTATAGTTTTTACTTTTTACTGTAAAAAGAACTCGTTTTAAATAAATAATAGTCTGAGGCATAGAGCAGAGTTGATTGTGAGTCTCTGTCTCTCGCAGTGCTTCTTTCCCCAGAATCTGATTGATGGGGTGAAGACTCCATTGTTTGTCCTTAATGCTGCCTATGATGCATGGCAGGTAATGATATACAACCATACCTTCCTTTTCTTATCAAATTCGTTTTTAATTAAAATGATGCATGTCTTTATTATAAACCAATTATAAAATATGAAATTTTTAATTAAATTTTACAGAATCATCCAAGGTTGAAATTTAAAGTCTATCAATTTATCAATAGACTTGTAATTCATTAGAAGATGGTGTTTAAAACATCTTCCTGTATTAGGATTTAAATTTTAATAGGGTTATAATTTTTAATTTTTTAAGAAAAAATAAAGTTATCGATTCTATAAATCTAATTCTTTTATAAAGATTACAAGATAATAAGAGAGACTTAAATTAATAAATAAAAAATTATATCTTATTATCAAAGTGTGATAATAAATCTCTTAAAAAATAAATTTTAAAATAAAATAAAAAATACAGTAACAGTCTTTCAAATCTTAATTTGATTCAATTAAAAAATTAATTAATTGTTGTCCATATAAATTTTCTTTTAACATTTTTATTATTATCATTTTATATTATCGATTCAAAAATTACTTTTTCTCTTAACCATGAGTTCCTATAGAAGTGCAATGGAGCCCTTGTTTAGTTTCGTTTCTGGTTTTAGTTTTTATTTCTTATTTTTTTAAATGCAAAAACAGAAATAAATAGTATAAAAATTAATAAAAATAACATACTTAAACAATATAGAAATTGGTAAAAATACACAACATTTAGTATAAAAATAAAAAAATACAATAAAAAATTATAACCAACATCTCAACTAAATATGTCCTTAATTGTGAATTAAAGATATTAGTACTAATTACTAAAAGAAATGTCGAGAACTTGTTTGGAATATAAAATTTTAAGAAATTAGATTATAATCACAATCATTTCACATCTGTTTTTTCTTTGAAAAATTTTATTTATAAATTGTAAGAATAGCCTAATCAGAACTATAAGTATTGAGTTAGTTACTTAGGGGTAGTTTGGTATTGTTATTAATTTTAGTTTTTTGTTTTAACTTTTATGATTTTGTATTAATTTTTGTCTGTGTTTTTTTTTATTTTTGTACTATTTTTTCAATTTTTCTGTTGTATTAGTATGTTATTTTTTTAATTTCTGTGTTTTTAATTTTTATATTTTAAAAAATAGAAAATTAAAAAAAAACAAGCTATAACAATTAGTTAGTTAAGCTCTCTAATTTTGGTTGAATTTTTTGATGATTAGCTCCAGTTTAGTGTAATATCACCATCAGCCGATCCAAATGGGGTATGGAACAGATGCAAACAAAATCGAACCTTTTGCAGTTCGTGTCAGATTCAATTTTTACAAGGTGACTTTTTTTCTTCTGATTGAAACAATTTATTTTTGGTTATAATTTGAGCAGTAAAATTGAATTATGAAATGTGTTGCCGTGAAATAGACTTCAGGAGTCAAATGCTGGATGCTGTAAGAGTCTTCTCCACGTCTAACCAGAATGGTTTGTTCATTAACTCATGTTTCGTTCACTGCCAGTTAGAAAGGCAAGACGCCTGGTTATCCAATGGTACTCACCTCATAGACAATAAGGTACACATTCCCAACAAGTCTATATAGATAAATCCAGATTAAGAAAATATTTATATTTTTGTCGGCAATTAAGAAAAAAATAATAGGGTAATTAGAGGATAGCGACTATTTAATGTGTTTAATTTTGATACAAATTAAGAAAAGATTTATGTTTTGATCGTAATTAAAAAAATAAGAGGATAATAAGAGGACAACTATTAATTAACATGTTTGACATTAGCAATTTAAATAAGAAAAAATTACATGATATTTTACTGATGGTCTTTTATAACTATTTTCATATAAAAAAAGTTATTTTTAATTATATATATTTTTATTTTATATATAAATGATGACGAAAGATTATTAGTAAAATATCATGTCGTTAAACTCGAATGAATAATACTTAACACCAATATTATAAGGCTTTCTTTTTTATTTATTTATGTTTATGTTATTTTTAACTAACCTTTATTATTTTAACAATTTCTTTTAAGTGCTGTGAATGGCATGAGATGTGAGTTATTGGTATAATATTTATTTTGAATGAAAAAGCAAAATTTTGATATTTGAATCATTGATCTCGTACCTCTTAATTATAATTTTCTTTTTCAAAAGATAATTGAATGGATATTAGATAATGTAGTTAATAAATTATCTAGTGATCTGTTTTATTTATTCCAAATTATGTTCAATTCTATGTTTTCACTCATTTGACCGGAGTCAAAACTTATATCAAAACTAAAATTTACTACTTACAAGGAGTCAAAGATCTTAGCATCCTCTAGGAAATTAAACATATAGAAATTATTGGTTGTGCTTTATTCTATCTTTTTAAGAAAACGAAATAAACCTTTTAAAAACGAATAATTAATCTCAAAAAATAAACAAAAAGCATTAAACTCTCTTAGATTCTAATTAGGGAAATCTTTAATGACTAGTATAAAGAATATTTTTCTAATTAAAGATTGTAAAATGGTTGCAGAGTATCGCAGAATCTGTTGGAGATTGGTACTTCGATCGCAGGGAAGTCAAAGCTATAGATTGTGCATACCCTTGTGACAAGACTTGTCACGATGTATCTTACGTTTGATTATTATTTAATAAACAAATATTGCAGATTCTATTATTATAAGAAAAACTTTTTTCTTACATTCATCCATGTTAAGATTATGATTGGTATGATTTTTATTTATTTTTTTATTTTAAAAAAATTAAAAAATAGTATAAAAATTTTAAAAATAGCACAATAATATAGTATAAAAACTAAAAAATTAGTATAAAAATAAAAATTACAAAAATTAATAAAAACACACAAAAATTAAATTTAATATTAAAAATCAAAACCAACAATAACACTAAATATCCTCTAAACTTTTTATTATTACAATAACAGCTATATGATACTTATTTTGGTGTTAAATGAAAAAATGCACTCATATATCATCACAAATTTTCCTTTTTCCAAGTCGATATATCCTTTATTATATATGAGTGAAGAATTTTAATTGTTATGAAACAAAATACAAAGGGAAAACCTAGAGAGCAAACTTAGGGAGTTAGACTCTCTCTAACCTTTCAGGCGATCCCCTCTAATACAGAGGAAGTATTTCTGTAATTTCACATGAATACTCTCTCTGTATTAGAAAGGGGTCAACTAACCCTAGTTGAATCCAAATACAAATAAGTCACATTCAAATACAATAACTAAACTATTCTAATTAAGCGAGTAAATTAACCAATCCAAATATCAACAGTGTCTCAAAAGTCTCGACTTTATGGAACTCACATGTAATGACATAAAACCAGTTCCTTATCAGTGTCACTTTCCTATTGATGATCAGGGCGGTCGATGTTAGTTGGAAGCACCGTGTCTGGCCCTAAATCTTCACCATCCATGTTAGGCTGTTCGATGTTGGAGCCTTGTCTTCAGGGCTCTTAAGACTTTGAAGCAATCCTTGGCCATAGGGAAGGTTTATATGGAAATGCTAACCACTTGTGTAAGGAGAGTGTGGAATGTACTTGTAGCAGTATCTGGTATAGGGTGGGTTGTCCCTCTCAAGAGCAAGTTTCACTAATTATGAAACAAATGATTATGGTTTTTTCTAAGATCGATAAGGCTTAGACTAAGAGGAAGGGACTATTTTTGATAATTCACTATCAGAGGGGTTTGTGGAAAGTGAAACTAGGTAGGTTGACCTATTTTTTTAATATTGGTTTTTGGATGGGAAAAATCTACTTTAGTTTGATCTATGGCTCTATTTTAACAAGATATGCAAATAAATAAGAGAATTATGTTACCTGTTATGCTCCATTGTAGTGCATTGGGTATCTCTGCATGCAAAGGAGAAATCAGTGAGCTATTGATCTACTTATTTTAGGAAGGAGAGTGTGGAACGTACTTGTAGCAATATCTGGTATAGGGTTGGCTATCCCTCTCAAGAGCAAGTTTCTCTAATTATAGAACAAATGATTATGGTTTTTTCTGAGATTGAGAAGGCTTAGACTAGGAGGAAGGGTTCGTAGAGCTTAAAACTAGGGTAGGTTAACCTATTTTTTTAATGATGGTTTTTGGATGGGAAAGATCTACTCTAATTTAATTCATCGCTCTAGTTGACCCAATACTGCTACAACTGTCCATACTTCTTAGCAGTTAATGCTAATGTTTCCACTATTTCCATGCCTTAGACAGATTTGTAGATGAGCAGTTACTTGGCTATTATGCTTGTAACTTGTAAATTGTCATATATGTCTTAAGCTTTATCTTATATATTCTGTATGTGTTGGGCAGAAACTTAAGCATTGTAAGTCCTTCACACGTCCCTTTATGTATTGATATCATTGTTGCAATAAAACTAATGCTATTTTTATATCTATTGTCCCATTGTTCTCCTTCTTTAAATTTTCCATACTTAGACAGATTCTAAGTGCAATGTGTTAGTGTGTGTCCTGCTGAATTAAGCAAGGCTTGGATGCATTACAAGGACCTTTGGTCTCTAGAAAACCTCTCAAACAAACCCCTGTAACAATTAGTATCATAGTCGAGTTGGCTTTTTGTGGGAACTTTCAAAATTTTGCATACTAATATGGTTGGTAACTAGAACATGGAATCCATGTAGGAAAGAGTGGCAAGGCTTGAGCACGTCCTTAGGGAACTTCTAGAAGATGATACCATATAGCTCTCTGTGCACTCAGATCAAATGGAAGAGGTAATCAAAGGGATGCACCAAAGGATTAAGGCAATTTCAGTATAAGCAAATAGATGGGTTGAGTTGTGAAGGATGCTTTAGCCTGTATTCGAAACAACACTAATCTTGGTGGGAATAGGGGAAATTAGACCAAACTTAAGGTGCTATAACCCAAGCATTTCGATGGTGTTCAAGATGCTAAGATCTTTAAGAATTTTCAATGGGATACGCATCAGCATTTTCATGCTGCAAGGGTGCCAAATGAGGAGAAAGTCATGCTAACAAGCATGTACCTGGTTGGTGATGCTAAAATCTAGTGGAGGGTTCAGATAGATGATTATCTTAATGCTGGTAGACAAAAAATTGAAACCTAAAATGCATTAGTTTGGGAATTGAAGGAGTAATTCTTATCTTGTAGCACTTCATGGGTTGCTAGGGAAAACTTGCAGAAGTTGAAGCATGAAGGCACTATCTGAAACTATGTTAAAGCCTTCAGTTTATTGATGTTGGACATTGGCAACATGTCTAATGAAGATAAGATGTTTAACTTCCTTTTGGGACTCCAAATGTGGGCTCAAATTGAGTTAAGAAGGAAGGGGGTGCAGGACCTATCAAGTGCAATTGCTGTTGTTAATAAGCTAATTGATTTAAGGCCGAAAAAAGATAAGGAGGTACGAGGATCCTCCAAGTAACCTAGTCATAAAGACAAGCAGAAGTCTAGCTAGTGCAATCAGAAGTCGAGCCAGTGCAAGTATAAACATGAGAGCAAATCAATCTATCATGAGAAGGGAAAAGTCAAGGCAAATAGATCTAATGCAACATCCTCTAGTAGGCAAAAGAATGAGAAGAATATAGGTTGCTTTATATGTGGGGGTCATCACTATGCTCGTGAATGTCCCAAGAAGGAGAAGTTGAATGCTATGGTGACAAAGGAAGAGCTTGAAAGGGAGGTAGCTACTTCGGTGAATCCTTTTCAATTATTGAACACCTTTTCAGGAGAGGGCAGCAAACTCCTTGGCCAACCTTAAAGCACATTGATGCATCTAAAACTCCTAATTGGTGGCATGATAGTAAATGCAATAGTAGACACAAGAGCCACTCACATTTTTATTTCAGATAAAACTGCTGCAAAGCTTGGATTGAAGGTGAATAAGAGCACTAATAGGCTAGAAACTGTGAATTTTAAAACTCAAGATGTGGTTGGCATGACTTATAATATGCCTGCAATTGTTGATGGATGGTCTGGTAAAGTAAATCTAATGGTAATTCTTTTAGATGACTTTGGTGTTATCCTTGGAATTGTTTTTTTGAAACATTACAAAGCTACTATATATCCCCACCTAGGTGAAATTCTCTTTACGAGGGAAAGTAGTCCCCAATTTACCAAGTGTAGGCAGATTTGTGGGAAAAGGGAAGTTGGAATTCATCTTCGTTTATTTTGGTCATGGTTATAGAGAAAGGCTTGAAACACAGGGAAGATACCTATCTTGCAACCATTGTTGAAGTGAAGGAAGGCATGACTATGGTACTGCCTAATGAAGTTGCTGAACTCTTGGCATAATATAAGGATGTGATCCCGGCTAAGCTGTCCAAAGAGCTCCCTTTAAAAAGAGCTATCGATCACAAGATTGAACTGGAACCAGGTGCTAAGCCCTATACCAAAGCCCTTTATTAGATGTCTCCTATGGAATTGAAAAAATTGAGGAAGCAGCTGGGAGAATTTTTAGATGCAGTATATGTTCAGCCCTCAAAATCATTATATAGAGCACCTGTGTCATTCCAAAAGAAGGTAGATGATTCTTTGAGGATGTGTGTAGATTATAGGGCACTTAACAAGGTGACCATTAAGAATAAAACCCAATTCCACTGGTGCAAGACTTGATGGATAAGTTGAGTAGGGCAGTCATCTTCTCTAAGTTAGATTTTTTATCTGGATATTGGTAGGCTCAAATTGTAGAAGGAGATGAACTGAAGACCACTTGTGTGATAAGGTATAAGGTATATGAATTTCTTATGATGCCATTTTACTTGACAAATGCCCCTCCTACATTCTGTAATTTGATGAATTTCTGTTGACTTCCTTAATGACTTTGTGGTAGTCTACTTGGATGACATTGTGATATATAGTAATAACTTTGAGGAACATATTTTCCACTTGAGACTTTATGTGAAGTTAGAGAAGTGTGAGTTTGCAAAGGTTGAAATCAATTTTTAAAGGTACTTGGTTAGCTAATGATAAGTTCAGATGGATCCAATCAAAGCGAAGGTCATTATGGAGTGGCCAACCCATACTAAAGTGACATAATTGCATTCATTCATTGGATTGGCAAACTATTATCACTGATTTATCAAGAATCACTCCAAAAAGGTATCATCCCTCATTGATTTGCTCTATAAAGATAGGAAGTGGCAGTGGATAGAACATTATGCAATGGCAATGTTGAAGGAAGTTATCTCCATTAAACTAGTCTTGAGACTACCAAACTTTGAGTTGCCATTTGAAGTCTATCCTAATTCTTCAAACAAAGCAATTAGAGGAGTTTTGATGTAAGAAGGGTACCCTATAGTCTTTGAGAGTAGGAAATTCAATAAAATTAAACAGAGGTATTCTGCTCATGAGAAAGAGATGGTGGCAGTTGTGCACTACCTAAGGGTTTAGAGAGTATATTTACTTGGCCTTAAATTTATCGTAAGAACTGATAATGTTGTTAACACCTTCTTTAAGGTATAGAAAGCAAGTAAGGTGGCAAGAATTCCTACTTGAATATGATTTCTCTTGGGAGCACAAGCTAAAGAAGTCAAATGACGTGGATAATGCACTAAGTCGGAAGAAGATCCTAGCCACATTCTACAACTTGTCTATAATAGAGGCAAGTTTAATGGATAAAATTTGACAAGGTAAGAGTATAGACTCCAATTACTATCAATTGAGGCAAGAATTCCAAGAAGGCGCCACCAAGAGGTATTAGCTAAAAGATGGCTTGTGGGTTGCTAAAGGTGGCAGACTATATGTTCCTTAATTTGGTGGCTTGAGGAAGCAATTGTTGAATGAGTCATATGACTCCCTTTGGGTAAGACATTCTAGACAAGAGAGGATGATGGCTCTACTATCCAAGTCCTATATTTGATCACACATGGAGAAAGATGTGGAGGCATATAGAAAAACTTGTATCATCTGCCAACAAGGTAAGGTGGAGAAGCAAAGGGAAACGTGATTGTTGCAACCTCTTCCCATTCTTGAACATCCTTAAATGTCTGGTATTGGTTTTAGTAGACAGGTTCTCAAAATATGTAGTGTTCATAAAAGCTCTTACCTACTGACACTGTAAGTGATAGAGACCCCCAATTCATTGGTTGATTTTGGAATGCCCTATTCACATATTAAGTAAAATTGAAGTTTTCCACAGAAAATCATCTCTAAAAAAATGGGCAGACAAAAAGAATAAATACTCTTTTTGAAGATTATCTTAGGCATTATGTTAGTGCAAGCCAAACGAATTAACTAGACCTAGTGGACAATGCATGTAAGCCCTATGGCACCCAAGAGGGGGGTGAATTGGGTATTTAAATTTTTTTTAAATAATTAAAACTAGCAACCTAAATCAATTGGAAGCTAAATGCAATCACTAAACTAATATTCAATGTAAGATGGAATGAGATTGCAATTGCCAAAATGAATGTAAGAAATTAAGATTTAAGACCCAAAATCAACAATAAATAAAATAGCTAAGGTAAGAAAAGGATAAAAGCAAATTAAAGAAGTTCACCTACTCCAAAGATAGGCTACGTCTCCTTTCCAGCTACTTGTTGGATGATTCTTTACTAATCAATCAAAACAAGTACAATCTTCTTATAAGGTGAAGAGTAACCTTTACAATCTTACTTTCCAAGGTAAATAGTAACCCAACAATAATCTTACTTTCCAAAGAAGAAGAGTAACCCTATCAAAGACTTAATCTTCTTGTTGGACGTGAAGAATAACCTTTACCAACTCTTTTCAAGGCAAAGAGAAGCCTTTATAGTTCACAAATATCCAAATAAATTAATACTCCCAAATTCAAGTAATCAAATACACCTTAAATGATGTTTCACTCAATGCACAATTAAATCAAGGGCTTTGACTTTCAATAAATGATATGAATGAATGATGACAATCTTGAAAGCTTAAATAAGCTTAATATGATAGAAATTATGCATAAAAAACGAGTATATATATATATATATGTAATAGCCCTAACCACAATTAGATTTCTAATCGGCTAACTATCAATTTAATAACCGATGGTTACAGTTCAAAAACCATAACCATGATCAACGATTTTAAATTGTAACCAGAACCGTTATTAATAGTTTTGGTTACGGTTAAATTAATTTAAAATTTGTAAACCAGCTGTTCAATCAACGATTCAACCGGAAGTTCAACCAGCAATTTATTCGCAATTATAAACTATCAATCAATTAATTAAAAATATATTTAAAAAATTAAACAAATTTTAATTTTATATTAAATTTTTTTTTAAAAAAATAACTTTATATAATTGTATGAAATTTTATTTAATAAAAACTATATATGTATACATATAAAATAATAATAATAATTAATAAAATAATTGTGAATTGTAGATAAAATATGATATTTGAGAAAGAGAGAGAGAAAACTTGTAATTGTATATGAAAGAAATTAAATTAAAAAGTATTTATAATTTATAGTTAAAATTTAAAAATAATAAAAAAAACTGTTGGAGCTTCTTAACCGTGGCACAACCACAGTCAAAAAGACGGTGCCACAGCCTTAAACTCTTAATCTTTATTTTTTATTTTTTATTTTTTAAATTATAATTATAATTCTATAAATACCTCTTTCAATTTTATTTCTTTAACACACAATTACAAGCTTTCTCTCTCTCTCTCTCTCTCTCTCTAGTCTCTCAAATATCATATTTTATCTACAATTCACAATTGTTTTATTTATTATTATTATTACATCTGTTATTTATTATTATTATTATTATCTCTATTACTATAAAAATGTCTTCTTCAAGAAAAATGAGCAAGGGAAAACAAGTAGAGGAACAAGATTCATATCAATCAAAATTTTCACTCGGTATCAATGATGCACAATTTTTACTTATTAATGTGGAGGTTGGTGACAATAAAGAATATGGTGGTGTATAAGAAAGTTAACAATCCAATCCTACACCAAAAGCACGAAAGCCTCCGATAAAATCGGATATATTCTAAAAGCATTACAAAAAGGTTGCAACTAGTGAAGAAAAAATATTCAACACAATCTGCAACTATTATGGACATGGATTCAAATGGAAGAGTGGAGAAGGATATGAAACTCGCCGTAACCATTTGAACACCAAACATCCAACAGAGGTGGGTATCTCAAAATCTCAAACACAAATGACTGGGTATGCGTCTCTTAATTCTATTTCTTTATTTCAATATAGTGATAATAAAAATCGTGAAGAATTAGCAAAATTAGTTTTAGTTGAACATCTTTCATTTGGTTTTGGTGAAAAATTAAATTTCATAACTTATTGTCAAAATGCATTAAATCTTTTTATAAAAAGAATTCCACGAACTACTTTAACACGAACAATTAAAAAACTTTATAAATAAGGTAAAGTTGCATTGTAAAATTTTTTTTCATAATTTTAAATGTCGTGTTTCTTTATGTTGTAATATTTGGAATGATCATTGGCAAACACATTCATATTTAGGTGTAACATGTCATTGGGTTGATGATAAATGGAATTTATAAAACAGAATAATTGCATATAGAGCTTTTGATGAATCACATAATGGAAAAAGGGCGGGAGAACTGGTTGAGACTCCTTGAACACTGATGAATGGAGGTGGAGCTCTCTCAGTGAATTCAAGACAAGTTCATCAGAGAGGATGATGAGTTTGAGATTTGGTGGATTATGAAATGAACTTACCTCTCTTGAAGGTGTCAATAATAATGTCTTTAATGATGAATTATTCCTTCTCAGGCTTTTCTATTAGAAATGGCAGAGAACTTTTAGGGCTTGCCAAAATCTATATCTAGACTAAGTAAACGTTGTCAGGACCCAAATCATCATATGTTTAAGCAGTTGTTCGATGAGTTTGTAGCTAGCAAAGAGGAAGGTCTAGAAAGGGGAGAAAACTATTCCAGAGCATAAGAGATCTCTAGATTAACCATTCCAAAAAAACAAAAACAAGCTAGAAAAGGGTGGGTGAACTTTTAAAAGTCGTTCCAAGAATAAAAAGGAAAAGCATTAGAAAAAAAAATAGAAAAGCCCTCTTAGCAACAAGGATATCTCTAGAACTAAGCAACAAGAAGGTGAAATAGAAATGGGAGAAGAATGAGAGCAATTTGGGAGAAAAAAAAAAAGGAAGGAAGGCCGGAGCCATAGATTACATGTGAGAGCTATGAATCAAATCTAAGGAAGATCATAAAGGAGGAGTTTCTCACTCTTATTCAGAGACTTCTTTATGAACAATGTATTCAAGGTCTGTTTTGGCTGTTTTATTTATTCTCTTTAGAAAGAAATAAATGAATGAATCTTTAGGAATTGCTATAAAGATCCAAGTTCCCTTCTCAGGTACATTATTAAGTGGATTAAGGAGATTATTGTAGCTAGGGAGGATGTGTGCTCTATTCCTAATTGGTTGCGGTTTTCTTGGAATTTGTTATCTACTCTCAATCTGTTTTTAGCTAGGTAGTAAGGCTACTTTATTTTTAATGTTCGATGGCTTTTCCCATATTAGCACATTAGCACTTTGGTTCGTGGTGGTGTTCCCAGTTCACAATCTTGTCACAATTAGTCCTAAATTTAAGATTGAATGAGAGCTTGGGGTTCATCAAATACCTGGTTAGGAGAGTAAGGTGGTGTAGCAATTTTGTGCCCCTCTCCATCTGAGATGTCTTATTGGCTCCCTGGAGCTGTGTATTTGAGTCAAGAAGGGAGTTAGCTACTGGGTTAAAACAATCTATCTGGAATTCCTGATTTTGTATGGGAGAGGGCTGCACCTTGAGAGGGGAGATGTTCTCGTCTTCTTGAGTTCTCCTCTTCTCCTCTTGTGATTGCTTCCATCCGATTTGGAGGCGTAGATGTTGAGGATGCTTGTGGTCTTGTTCGACGGACAAGGGTTATGGTTACAGGGAACGAGCATTGAAGGTAGCCCTCTTGATTTTGTGCAAACGTGACAATGATACCTGGTCTCCAAAAGGGTCTGCCTCAGGCAAGATTGGAGGTATGGTTACAGGGGATGCCAGTTGGTTTTAATGGCTGGTCGAGGTTTCGCATTCTTGACCCAATTTAAGGTTTGTTCCATGGGGTCAAACAAAGAAAGAAGGTGCGAAGCTCTAGCCAATATGCATCGATCACCTATGCAAGAGTGAAGCAGGCTTCCTGCTGTATAAGGTGGATCTATCCGTAGGGATCGAACTGGAGGCAATCGATAGGAAGAGAGGTTAATTTGGCAAAAATCGTGTATTAGATGAAAAGCTGGGGTCTATCTCTTAGATTTTTCTAATTTGGGAGGGTACGTGGGTAGAGGAGACGTGTCTCCTGTGAGAAATATTGGGATTGTATCGCACATGTTACTCTTTTTCTTTTTGTTAATTTAATTATTTAATTAAAAAACAACATAAGTCTATAATAATAATGTTTAGCAGATGGACACCAATCAAGAAGGCCAATATTTAAAAGCTAAAAAACAAAATATTCTTTTATTTGGAATGAATAGGTTAGATGCTGTATTAAAGGTGTATAATTTATGTTTAGCTTAGATGCTCCTCTTTTTTATTGAGAGTTTTTATTAACATAAAAAAAATACAACTCCAAAAAAATTTAGAGATAGAAATCAATTTTTATTAAATTATCTACTTTTTTGTAATGATTTTTAAGTCTTCATCTATTTGTTGTTTTTTACTTAATTTCTTTTCATAGGGCATATTTATTATATATAGTTAAATGCATTTAATAAGTGGGTACATATTTCAATTTCATTTTTTATGAAATTTGATTTTTAATTTATAATTTTTTATCAATTTTTAAATTAAGATATCCTTTTTAAAATAGTTTAATTATCATTGATTCTTATTAATAGAGATGTAATATTTTAAAAAACTAATTTAAAATTAAAAATATTTGAATAAGGGTTTTAAATTGACATTATACATATATAAATTTAACAATAATATAATAGAATTTTGAATAGAGTTAAAGTTTGGGAATCATTTTGCATCATTTTAAAAAATATTAAAAGACAAATTAGACCCTAAACATCAATGAAAAATAAATTATTTTTTAAATGTTAAGAAATAAGATAGACCTTTTATCTTAAGTGATATTAACAAGACAAATTGTACGAACATTAATAATTTACATATCTTTACTCTACTGATTTAATACCGATTTTATAATAGTTTCATAACGGTTAAAACCTCTAAATCTTAAATCTCTCTTTTCATTGAATCAACATCAAGTTTGATTTTTAAAACATTGGTTTTAATCACCAAAATGTTTCCAACCTCAATTACCCTGTTAAAATCAAAGATATGAATCTTTAGTACTCAAGCACATACAAAAACAACAACATCATCCTTATAAAACCCATATTCTCTATATTTCTACTAAAGAGTTGATCCTTTCAGTTTCCAACTTCAATAATTTTGCACTTCACTTATACACCCCAATAAAATAATAATTTTTCTTCTAAAAATAAAAAAGCTCGAAACTTTTCTTCCTAATATCATGGAAGAAGAGCACTACTCCTTCAAGGCTTTCTGTTAGGGACGTATTTGATTACATCACTTGAATCACACAAAAAAAAAGTATCATAACAACACCACCACAAGATTTTAGAGAACATAAATCGAAGCTCAATCCACCATACTAATCAATTACACAAACTTGCACAATGTTTGGTGCTTAGAATTAGGCATCATAAAAAGCACATTACTTGTAAACTCATACATATGCCACATTCCCAAATCAACATTTGAAATATAAATTCACCTTCTATACATACAAGAGAAGTATATCTGCTATTCAGACCACAAAATAATTCAACCACAATTACACATTGTCTCCAACCTAAATGCATTCTCGGTGGTATATTTGTGATCCGATCGTATAAAGATTTCATCACTTACTCATTATATAGCCCCTTACAAAAGAATTACCTTAATAAAGAGGAAAAGACAAGTGTGGAGGATCGGCTAGGAAGTGCAAAAATCTTTAAAAATGTGGCTACCAAAAGTAATGGGCCTCAATTCCTTGGTTCTTGACACACCCTCAATACAAAAAAGAAAGGAATGGGGTTTTCTAATGAAACTCAACACAAAGAAGCAAAAAATGGAAATGGGGGTTTTCGGATGAAACTCAATACAAAGAAGGAAGGAACAAGGGAATGCAATGGAAGACGAACGTGGAAAAATTTAAACAATGTTATTTCGCAAAAATATCCTCCCCAGAAGTCCGTGAGGAAATGTGGTACCTATAACTACATATCCACACTATCAGTTCTAAATTATAAGACGTATTTTGAGAGTTATGGGAAGTTTCAAAGGAGGATTCTGTAGTCGAGTTTTTAAAATATATTCAGTACATATCTAAACATGGCAAGAATTTTATTAACTGAAATAAAAAAGCCCATTATAGGTCTTACCCTTTAACAGCCTTAAAAAATCAATCCAGAATATGTAAGAACGTGTCAAAACTTAAATTTTTATATTATGAATGGCTTCAACTTTCCTTTAATAATTTACATGCATATCAACTTGTGCCACCTTTCATTCCTCGACTGCAAGATGTTGACGCCATAATCGGATAATCTAGCTCAATGCTCCTAGTTAAACTTTGTCTTTAACACCTTTCCGCCCTTGCCTTAGATTGCGTGGTCATAATTGACTGATACAAGGCCCATAGCTCACTAATCACTGCCATTTGTCACAGACTGGTAATCAAAATCAGATGCGACATCGACATTACATACTACTGTCAAACATCACCCAAATAATCATGTTTATCCAAATATTTTGAAATCAAAGGGCCAATAGTAGGCCAACTCGTTTCCTGCCATGTCGTCACTGCAAAGATCACTTGTCACCTATGAAGAACATTTTCATAAGCAGCAGCCACCTTGTACTTCAGCCACATTTCCGTCCTTAGTCATCTGCTGCAAAACTATAAAATCTTATAAACTTCTCCAAATTTTTTCTTTTCAAAAAGTATGGTTGCCTGATTTGGCATTTTTTATTAAAATTTCATAAGATTGAAATATTATAATAATATTTTAGGGTGGAGCCCCCTATATACATATATATATATGTTGCAATGGAGTCTCCAGTGGATAAACTCCTTTCTGCAAATGTTCTGGTGCAGGAGCTGAACAAGATTGAAGCTTACAAACAAAAAAAGAAAATTGAGCCTAAGGAAGTCGTTGAGTATTACAAGAAGCACTTCTCGGTATTGTAGTTGGCAATAGATAATTTATTAAACCCATGAACAAATTCATGTCAGTTCTAACGAGCGGCTTCTGGGTGCTTCTTGTTGTAGGGGCAGTGAGCAGGTCGCCTGTTTTATCACTGTAGAATAAGTCACAACATCGCTAGTTGGCGGAGATGCTTGTGCCAGAAATAAACCATATGTCATATGTACTTGGATGTTATGGATGTAAGAATGACTGTGCCTTGTCTAGTCATTCAAATATGTAGATTCTTAATTGGAGTTGGAATAATACCAACCGTATGTTTGATAATGATTTTAATTTTAATTTTTTGTTTCTATCTTTTAATTTGAAGAAAAAAATAAAAATAAATATAATAAATAATAAATAAATATAATACGAAAATTCAAACAAATAACATATAAATTGAAAAAAATTAATAAAAATATATGAAAACTAAAAATTGAACGAAGTGAGTTTTTAATGTTATATTTAGCAATTTAAAGATAGTATAAACTTGGATGAAAGCTTATTAAATTAGGTTGCTTTTTCATTTACGCGTGATTTTAAGATATACCTAAAACATTTATGCTGAGAAAATTTTAAAATAATAAGTTATGGATATATTTTTATATATATATATATATATAATATCTAGTGACATGCTCATTTTTCATCTCAAAATTAAATACGATTCAACTAATTTTTATAATAATTCTTCCACATTATAATGTTATATTAAATAAAAAAATTTGTTAAACTAATTTTTTTTATTACAGTGAAGCCTTAAGTTTATAGGAAAAAAAATGCATTTTTAACCTCAAGGTTTTAACTTATATTTCGGTTAAATCCCAACGTTTCGAAACGTTCAGATTAAATTTTAACATTTTCAAAATATTAAAAAAGAATCATACCATTTCACAAACATTTGAAAATAAGCCTAAATCTAGGCCTGACTACGGTTAGGTTTCTAACCGACTAACCGTCGGTTTGAACCGTAATCGTAATCAACGGTTTTAAACCGTAACCGGAATCGTTATTAACAATTTCGGTTATGGTTAAATTAATTTAAAAATCGTAAACCGGCAGTTTAACCGGTAGTTTATGCGCAGTTATAAACTGTCAATTAATTAATTAAAAATATATTTAAAAAATTAAATTTTATATTAAAAATTATTTTAAAAAATATATATGTAACTTTATATCATTGTATAAAATTTTATTTAATAGAAAATATATATGTATACATATAAAATAATAAT
>JAOXYD010000135.1:5294530-5313386 GCA_028565735.1 Pinacopodium congolense
ATAGGTTCCTCTTGACCTTAGAATTCAAGATTGTTGTATAGGTTTCTCTTGACCTTAGAACAAGATTGGATTGGATTAATCTTGACCCTTGTAATCAAGATTGTGATAGGTTCCTCTTGACCTTGAATAAGATTGTGTAAAGGTTTCTCTTGACCTTGAATCAATATTATTGTAAAGGTTCCTTTTAGCCTTTAACCAAGATTGTTGTTAGTGAATTTCTAACAAATAGTTGGAGAGAGGACGTAGTCTATCTTTGGAGTAGGCGAACCTCTATAAATATTGGTGTTCCTTTTTTTTCCTATCTCTTTTATATTTGTGTATTTGTGTTTGCTTAAGTATTAGTTAAATTTGCTTAATATTGTCATAAAGGTTGGCACTCTATTTGAGTTTAATTTTGGTTAGAGTTTAAATTGGCCTAAGGTATTTAAAGTGTTTTATTTCAGCAAAAATTTTTAAACACCCAATTCACCCCCCTTCTTAGGTGCTATAGGGCTAACAAAACCTTAGCTTATTAGCCCAATTGTGCCTATTGAGATGTGTGAGTGTGATTTAGCAAAAGGAAGTAATGGGGATGTTGAGGCTATTAGAGTAAGGAGAAGTGTAAATATTATTATGTTAGGTACATCAGGTCTTTCACCATTAAAATAGATAGAGTCCAGTATTATTATTAATGTGTAAGACTCGTGGTCAAGTGATGTGGTTTTTGATGGCCCAACTGTTGATGTTTCTCTTCGTTGAAATCAACACGAAATAATCCTCAATATAGCTACATGATTATGTGTGTCTTATGGCTAAACACTTAGACCCCTCATATATGTCATTTGCTTAATCCTCATCTTGAGGTACTTGTTATTCGATAATTAATTATTTGATTTGTAATAAAGTTTTTATGGCCTACGCTCATTTCTTGGCAGTAGTAACTATAGGACATAAACCTGTATGGTTTTCTGAACTGTTCAGGACCTTTCATGGTAACAAGCTATGAAAGTGGAGATTGAGACTCTTGAACATAACTATACTTGGATTATTGAAGACTTACCCCTAAGATCGAAAGCTATTGGATGTAAGTGGGTATACAAGATTGCATATATGATAATACCTTTAAATGTGTCAAAGCTCGCCTCATTATTCTTGGTAACACATATGTGAAAGGTATTGATTATAATGAAACTTTTGCTCATGTTGCTAAAATAGTGTTTGTTCACAGTTTTCTTGTTGTTACTATTTTTTGAGATTAGGAGCTTCATCAAATAGATATTCACAATGCCTTTCTTCACGACGATCTTGAACAAGAGGTTTATTGCACCTCCCACCTAGTTTCTTGTCTTCTATTGGCAAGGTATACAGGTTGTGAAATTTTTTTTATGGTCTTCATCAAACACTTAGTAGTGGTTTGTCAAGCTTTCTTCTACGCTGAAAACTATTATTATT
This sequence comes from Pinacopodium congolense, assembly GCA_028565735.1. Taxonomy (NCBI): domain Eukaryota; kingdom Viridiplantae; phylum Streptophyta; class Magnoliopsida; order Malpighiales; family Erythroxylaceae; genus Pinacopodium; species Pinacopodium congolense. The sequence continues at coordinate 5,295,962 of JAOXYD010000135.1, forward strand.
ACTCAATCATATGATGATTACTCTCTATTCTCCTATCAATATAATGGTGTTATCTTACATGTCCTTATTTATGTTGAAGATTTAATTATTATTAGCAATCACCCTGAAGCAATTGCTAATTTAAAGGCCTATTTGAATTCTTATTTTTATATGAAGGATTTGAGTGTTTTGAAATATTTTCTTGGCCTTGAGATTGCCAGGAGACTTGAGGGACTGTTCCTTTCCCTTGCGCAAATATACGCCAAATATCATTTTAGAGATTGGTTTATTGGGGGCCAAACCAACTAGTTTCTTATCGAGCAAAATCATCAATTAGCTCTTATGCTAGGACATGACTTTACTCATCCAAAACAATATCAAAGACTTTAGTCACTAGATCTACCTTATTATCCCTCGTCTTCAACTTTGTTATGCAGATCACATGCTTGCACACAGTTTATGCAGAATCCAAAGGAAGTTTATTAGGAAGCTACTCTTTAAGTAGTTCGATGTTTAAAGGGTCACCCAGGACAAGCCATTATTCTCTGTTAGGACATTGATCTTCATCTTAATGCTTTTGTTGACTCTGATTGAGCCATTTATCTGTTGTCTTATCGGTCACTTAATGGAAATTTTATTATGTTGGGTGCTTCTGATATCTCTTGAAAAGCTAAGAAGCAACTTTTTCATTCTTCAGTAAAAGCAGAGTATCGTGTGATGACTACTACTTCTTGTGAGTTCGTATGGCTCAAGTTCCTGCTTGAGTCTCTGAAAGTCCACTATTTTAAACCTATCTGTTTATTTTATGATAGTTAAGCAGCACTACATATTGCTGCCAATCATGTGTTTCATAAATGCATTAAACATGATAAAATCGACTGTCATTAAGTGCAGATTAAATATAAGCTAGTAACATTGCCACCTTCTAGTAGAGCTCTGATCTTGCAATTGAGTCATTGCGATTACGTGTTGGATGTCTAATTATCCGAGCGGTAATAATACTATTTTGTACCTGAACCAATGGCTCACTCTTTCTAAGTAATGAGGAAAGGCTAATAGAAAAAAGAGCATAGGGATTATTGGCATAATATCCACACTCTAAGAAAGATTAAAATAAAATCATGTATTTAGATCTAATATAATTATTTTGTTGTATCCAGACTAATATTGACCAATTAACCAACTACCAAAACTATTTGTTATTAATAATATCTTGTTATTGCATCAAAATATACAAATGTTGATTAATCTAACTAACTTGGAACTTGGTAAATGAAACGGTTAAACAATGAAAGAAAATGAGATTATTCAAGAATACACATTGAATGCTAAGATTACACATTAAATTTTCGATAGTGGATCCATAAAAAAAAGGGTTAATGATTGTTCTAGAAGAAATGAAACAAAAAAAATACAATAAAGCTGGGATGGTTATTAAAAGGGTTCTACCCAATATTATATACAGAGGCATATAATAGATCAATATGTACACATGACTTTGCAATTCGCAATCATTTTCACCAAGGTTCTTGGCAATCAAGAATTTGAATATCTTCTTTGTAAGTTGGGCAGTTGTGACCTCCATGCTCTAATTTAAGGGGGAATCTTGAGATATTTTGTGTAAATATTTTAGATGTAAATATTATATCAAATTAGTAGAAGATTGCTGACATTTTTTTAAAGATTAATATATACCTTTACATGTGTGTGTGTGGGGGGGGGGGGGTGGATGTGTGTGTGTGTATGTAAGTTAATGGAGAACAACATAAAAGAATATTTTTTTTCCTAAAATCAATTTTTATTTTTTATTCCAAACTCAACACCATTGGAAAATTATTCATGATTAAATTATAATTGCCTTATAATTGTTTTATAATTTTTGACGAATTATTTAATAAATTTAACTTGAAATAAAAATATCAAAAGTAAGATTAAGATAAATTTAATTGTGATTTTCTATTAGATCTTCTATATTGAAAAGTTGTCTTTTTAACATAATATAATATAATATAATATTATATTACATTATAATTAATATAATATAAAACATAATAGTATATTAAAAAACACATAAAAAGCCTAGTAAAGGTAATTTTGAAAAATAAAAATGTGTCTTTTAAGTTAGTAAAATTTATTTGGAAATGTTAATTATTTTAATAAAATTTAAATTAGTTATATTGAATTCCATAAAATCTAAATCATAGAATTGAAATGAACATTTTTATTCTAAATATAAAAATTTAGAATTACTAATGAATTCTATTAAATTTTGTAGAATTTATTTATTCCAAATAAACTCTAAGTGTTTAACTTCTAATAATATCTACAAATTTAATTTGAGAGAAATTCAAAATTATTTTGAAAAGAATAATGCTAATTATTCTTTCTTTCTTTTTTGTACATAAAAATTGACTTTAATTATAATTTATAATTTAATTTTAATAAATCAAATATCTCATATTAGATTTTTGAACTTTCTCAAATTTTACAATTAAATCTAACTTAATTAATTTTTTATCTTACTAAACCTTTATACATGATTTCTGAATATATTGACAATAATTATTAATTATAATTATAATTCATAAATATAATTATATAAACTAAAATTATTTTTAATTTATTTTTAAATAAATAATTTATAAATATAAATCAATATTAACGTCTAATGACATATTATGATTATTTAAATATTAAAAATATTTAAATAATATGAGTTAAATTATCCAGACGTAGTTATTTAATTGAAAATAGAGCATAAAATTAGTATATAATCTAATTACATTTTTTATTATTAATTAGTAAACAATTTATATTTGATATTTGATATTTAAAAATCATCTTTCTAAATTTAAATTCACTGTAATAGAAGAATTACTAAATCATAAATAATCAAACCAAATCATAACTGTAAACTTATCAAGGTAATACCTTGAAATCTTTATATCATATTAGGCATTCATGTTTTGCTCGTTGTTTAGGACATATCAGTTTCTATGTCCCATAGTTCTGAAGGCATATTTCTGGCTTCAGTGCTTTCCAATTAGCCCCTGAACTTAATTTTTACTTCACTTTGTCTAACATTGTTGAAGATATTCCTTTACCTGTATCTGTGGACATCCCAATGGTTCTTATAAAAGCCCCCACAGGCTTGTTCAACTGCTGAGGTTGACCAGGGGATTCAATGTTGAGCAAATTTTTTTGATGTAATTTTTGACTTCTCAGCGCTTTAAACTTGATCAGACTAGTCAGGTTGATCCTTTTAACTTTGCTGGAAAAGATCTCAAAGCATGGAATAACTCAAGATGGCTGTATTAATGATCTGGGTAGGAACACATTGGCATCGATGCTCTTTCTTTTGTTATTATGAAAATTTTCTGTTACATGCTGCATCTCCACCTTTTATTCTCCTGTTAAGATCGATCTACACACTCACGTGTTATTATTATCACAGGGCGTTGTCGTGCCAAGCGTTTTGATTTTCTTCCCTCAGGTGAAACATCTAGTGTTAAACTATTTGCAGAACATCCTGCATTTGAAGTTCTCCCATCACTTAAAAAGAGTGAAGCAGCGGAGTATTGCAGCTGCCTGCGGATAATATGATGCTGTTTTTATGTCTGGAAGGTAGTGTATTGATTTCTGTTGAACCCATTTATCTTTTATGTCAGCATTGATCATAGCTGCGTAAAGAAATTTGGCGGATCGATAGTTTGCTTGAATCAATCACATTGCGACAAATCTGGATGAACAATTTGTGAGCATGTTGACTCAGTACTTCTGCTGCCTCTTTCTTGCATATCTACTAGTAGTGACTAGATCATAGAACATTTGATGTTAAAGTAGAGTCTTCATCAGGAGGAACTGGACTCTACCTTAAGGTTTATGTATTTGTCCCATTTTCATTTCTGTTCTCTCATATTTGATAAAGTGGAAGCACTATTGTTGGGTTTGGTTCTCAGATCCTCCGCAATTTCTGTATGATGAAGATGAGGATCGGGACGCTTTCTTGTCAGGTAAAGACCTAGCAACCCTATCTGAACTACAATTACCTCGCAGAGTTTTAAGGCTCCGCCAATTTTTGTAATAGTTCAACGGCATTTGTACTTGATGTAGTCTTGAGAGTTTTTGTGATTTCTATGTTTGGCTCTGCTGATATTCTGATATTGAATATCGTACTTTCTGCAGAGGCCAAGTTCATCACTCAGGAAAGGCATCAGTGGTACAAGGAGCCGGCTCCATCCACGGCTTGTGTCTCACCCTCAGATCTTTCCCAGTCCAACTAGTGATTTACTCTGATTTGCACTGCTCATGTCAACCCAACCCCAAAGTTCAAAATAATATCTCTGCTTTTTTTCCCCCCTTTCAATCATAAGAACAAATAAAAGGGCATTTTTCACAAGAAAAAGGCACACGCACTTTGCTTGACTCAACTCATCTACAAGTTGAAGCTTGGCAAGTACTATCTAATGTTAGTTAGACAAGGAATAGATGAATCACAAGTAACTGTTTATCAAAATATCAACAACAAAAAATTGCATTGTCGGGCAAAATTTATAGAACTTTGAATAGATGTTCTTATTCTTAATAACTTTTCATTATTGGTAAATATATACATTAGAAGTGATAATAAGAAAACTAGTGTTGTTTAGGTTTCTCACAATTATCTTGCAAGTTATTTACTTTGTTTATACTTGCTTGAATTATTTTGACTCGTACTGATCTTCCTATGGTGGCTACTGTTATCTATCTAAACATGCTATTTCATTATCAAAACATTGGAAAAAGTGATCACATTCTATTTAATTGTAACCCTTGGTCAAACCAAAAATCAAAGTTCTCAAAAGTAGACTCCAATATTATTTGAATTTAAGTCACATGCTCAAAAATTGGGTTGAATTGGAGGTTAACAAAGACAGATAGTTGGAAAAAACTTCAAAAACCATTACAAATCAGAATTGCTGATGGATCAATTCTGTGGATAATATTGAAAAATTTTCTGTGCTTCGGTCCAGTTATTTAAAGCCTGAAAGCATTCATAAAACATGTCTGGTGTGATCTTCTTCATTTCTTCCTTGAGGAGTGTCAAACCAAAAATCAAAGTTCTCAAAACTAGACTAGAATGTTATTTGAATTTAAGTCACATGATAAAAAATTGGGTTGAATGGAGGTTAACAAAGACAGTATTTACCAGACTTGTTCGAGATGTCTAAGAAGTTTCCAAGCAGGAGCTTCTCTCACTCACATGATGAAACATGCTTGTCTAGGAACACTTTGGCCAAATTGCTGAAACTTACTGCTTCAGCAGCTGCATATCTTTTGATGGCATCAACAACTTCTGGCTTCAGAATTTCTTCCTTGGTTGATGAATTGCAGAGATAATAAAGAGCCCCAAGAGCATAATTTACCTGAAAACCTAGGTTTATGAATATTATGGTATAACCACATAAAAACTCCTTGCCTTGAGTCTACAAGTTTGAGGTTAGATTCCAGTGCCACACTAAGAAGGTGTTGAAGATTAGTCACTATGGGTATGGGATAATCACTTCCCTTAAAAGGGACCTTCAAAATGCAGTCTTTCGATAGAAAACTATTTAAACTGTTATGCAAACAAGAAAAAGGGCTGCTTTAATCAATCTGCCCTGCATGTGTACATGATGCAAATTATGAATAACTAACACATCAAGAAGTGAATTTAATGTTGGACATACCAACACCATGATCAGAAGCATCCCAGAAAAATAATAGCTGAAATCTTGTGGAAAATTTCCTACAGTTAGATATACGTAGGGACTGAACTCTGAAAGGGGATTACTATAACAGAACGTGTTTGATGGAAATTCTGAATTGAGCAAATGACAATTTTTCATGGCGTGAATGTAAACACAATCTATTTTGCATGCAATTTAGTATAAATTTCTCCCCTGCATTTAAAAGTTCAATCCCTATAAGTAAACAGAAAACAGTTCATAGTAAATGGTTGTGGATTGAAATGCCCAAAATTCAACTTACAGTGTTCCTAACCGGGCTTGATAAGCATTCTATAACAAGGGGTATGCCACCAGATTGAGTGATAACAACAGCATTTGCTGGATCTGCAAGCATAAAACAGGCTCTCAAGCATTGGTTGTTGCATCGAAGTAATAAGAGAAAAAACACTTGGCAGCTTAAGGTAAAAACCAAGTAACACTTTGTACGATACATTTATGGATTTAGTTAAAGGTTTTGGACTTACCAGCACATGAATTGCATATCCCACCAACTCCAAATTCCACAAGCTTCTCATTGGGCTCTGTCATACAATCTAGGAAGAGTTCCAAAACATTGAGCTGTTCAAAATCACATAAAAGATGTTAAAGAAGAAAATTATATACAACCAATGTCTTCATCAAATAGCTAAACAAACGCCATATCAATACAAACTTAACCTGGCGCAAGAAAGTATAGTTGTATGGATCATAAGCAAAGTTTGCCAAATTAGCAGCAATCTTCTCTTTTGTTTCTGCAACCACAAAAAGCAATCATATAAAGTAGCCAAATAAATACCGTAACAACTATTTGAAGGGATCATACTTGAAAAGATTCTGTAAGGCGTTTTGGAAAATTACAGAAAGCATTTACACAAAATTACAATCTTCAACTATCTTTGAATAACCATAAATTTCTGATTCAAAGGGAAAGTCCCCATCATCAAAAGCTACAAGACGGCACCTTCATCAGTAGCATTTTGAAACCGGCCTACCAATTCCTGCATCAGAAAATGAGAAACCAGGATTTAAACAGCTTGTTATCAAGCAAATCAACATGTCATACAAAAACCAAAAGTTTAACGCTTATATATAAACATGTGATAAAAAAGGAAGAATAAGACAAACCTGAAGGTATTGGAGCCTTGGAGAGCCATATCTCCCGGTTCTTTCTTCTTGCCTCTCCCTATTTGTAAACATTTGTAAACTATATATATATATATATATGTAATTTTTCTTTGTTTGTTATCCCGAAATCAATTCACTGAATTCAAGCGTTCAAACATGAGAATCATATCGGAACAGAATCAGGGCGTGATTGCAAGAGACATAACTTGCAGTCTCAGTGATTAAGAAACAAAAGAAAAGAAATTTCAGGTTTCAGTTTATGTTTATTGAAATCAAGGGTATTAGGGTAAAGTTAACACCTTAGATTGGCTTTCTGGTGGCCGGTGTCGGAGAAAACGGAGGAAAACGGGATAATGAGTGGAGTCTTGCTCCAAGTGAACCGGACTCGAACCCGTTAGAAAAGAACGTATTTACCTTCCTAACCTTTGAAATCTGCATAATGCAAATACAATTTAATAACTTTGAGCTGTCAATTTTCGTTTTTTTTTTAATTTTAATTTTAATTTTTATATTTATGTATTAATTTTTATATTATTTTTTAAAATTTTATATTATATTAATATATTATTTTTTAATTTTTATATTATTTTGATTAATTTTTGTATTTTAAAAAATAAGAAATGAAAATTAGAAATGAAATGAAAAACAAACAAGGCCTTTAATTTTTATTTCTTAAATATAGAAATTGAAATAAAAAATATAAAAATTTTAAAAAATAACATATTAATACAGTATAAAAACTTAAAAAAATAATAATTCAAAAAACAAAAAAAATCGATACAACACATACAAAAACAAAAATAAAAAACTAAAATCAACAATAATACCAATCATTTTCATATTACTTTTTTCTTTAGTATCTAAAAATTATTGTCATCTATTATAACAAAAGGTAGTGCAAATATAGTTTATCTAAATTACAAATTTCTTTTATTTCAAAAAATATTGCCTTGTATTATACCTTATCAAGTACATTTTATTCTCTAACATATTAAAAAATTTAGCGACTCTTAAATTTTTTAGAAAATATTTAATTTATGTTTAATATTTATAAAATAATATAATTATACTCTTAGATGTTAAATTTTAATAATTTAAATTTTGCATACTTTTAAATTTTTGCTTCAAAAATTCATATATACTTTTAAAAAATGTATTTATTAAAATGACAATACTTTAATTATCAGGTAAATTGTTAGGAGTTATAAATAAAATTATATTATTTTACAAATATTTGAAGTAAGTTGAATCTTTTTTAAAACATGGGATAAAGTGATAAAGTAGTAATGTCAGGAGAAAAAATAGACATTGTCTTTTAATTTTTAACTTTTACAACAAAATAAAAAAAATCTAACATTTGAAAGCATTTAAAACAAATTAGGTTTTGTCATTCTATAGTTTTATTTAAACGTTTTTAGAGTTGTTAATATTTTTTAAATGTTTAACAAGAATTAAAATTCTTTTAAAATGTTTTAAAAATATTGAAGTTTTTTAACGTTGTCAAATATTAAAGTTTTTTTTTAATTTTTATTTTTATGCAAAGCAAAACTTTCCTTACTATATGAAATCTCAAATACAATTGTCAAAAACAAGCAATAATAAAAATTAAAGTATTAAATTGTTGATTTAGAACCAAAGTTTTTAATTTTGTATTGATATTGGCGGGTACCGGTGGTATCGGCCTAAATCCGGTACAAAATTGGTCAATTTCGTATTGGATTCAAATATCTGTCGGTATCGGCCGTACCGGCCGGTACCGAAAAAAATAACAAAAATAAATAAAATTTTTTAAAAAATAAAAATTTGTATTTTGATAATTTAAGGTTTAAAGTTAAGTTAAAAACTATATAATATAATACATTTATAGATTATTTTATAAATTTTATAAAATTCAAATATTAATTTATAATTTTAAAAAATTATCCGAAATAATACCGATATTAACTGATATCGGTATTGATCGGTACCGGTACAACACTATTTTTAGGATCAATTTGATACCGGTACTAGTATCGGTACAGTATTCAAAACATTGTTTAGAACATCATTTACAAATTTCTATAACTAAGAATGTTATAATTATAATTTTATTTTGCCTTCTTGTATTTATTATTAGTGAAAGATAAACCTTTTAAATTTAACGAAATAAAAGTACAAGTCAAAAGTAATTTGCCGTTCTTAAGCTCAAAACATCTTACAAGTTGATGCTCATACATAACATAGCCAAAGTAGACAAGAAGATCAGCAGTAGATAAAGAATCAATCGAACCACAGTGCACATAAAGAATGACACCATAAGTTTCAATGATAACGTGAGACTAAGCCAATAATAAATGGAAAGATTATGTTAATTCAACAACTCAATTACATTTTGCAAGATCCTTTTGCCAGTACTTATTGCTGATGTAATTGCAGACAAGTGCCTCCTATACACCCTCAGGACCAGTACCTTGTTGACTGAAACATCCATTGCCAAGTGACCAGTACGATCCAAGTAATACATCTGGCCTGATCATGTCCATCTGCTTAGGACCCAACTTGTCTTCAAAACATGGGGTTGGAACTTGATTTGCTTCTTCGGGCTTGTCATCACATCCTGCAGAAAATTTTTCGGCAAATTCATCAGTAAAGAAGAAGTGTCGGGAAGGTAAGCCACAGAATATGATCACTTTAGTAAACCCTAACCTGGATCATCCGGTGAGCTTCCGGTGATAGGAGTATACTCATTAAATACTGATGCAGCAGAATGGCTTAAAGGAGAGATTGGATCGGAGTGCGTTTCCCATTTAGTCGCGCAAGCATCTGCCACATCACCAGGTATGTTGAAGGCATCTGAAACTTGCTGAGATGAGCATTTCTTCAAGTTTTTCAGAGTCTGTGATTCATAAAGCACTGCCTCTAAGAGGCCACTGCTTCGAGGTGAAAGACACTCTGATTGCATTGGATCTGTTTGAAGTGAATGAACAAGAGTATCAATAGACTCAAGAGATGCCAGAGGGGAACCTAGTGTGACCCAGCTGTCTTGCTGAGTTCCTGAATATTGGAGTGAAGGGAGCTCCATCTTCTCCCCACTAAGGGGGTCAGAAGAAGAAGAAGAAAAACTGCCATTTAATAGGGCATGACTGCCCAGAAGAACAGCCAATGGTGGTTGCTCATAGGTGTTAAAATCAGAATCATATGGTGACGATAATTCTATTGGCTCTGATATTGTTTCATATGCAAAATCTGACTCACTGAATGGTGAGAGACCGCAGTTGACACTACCATCTACAACAGGAAAGAATGTCTCAGATTCTCGAAGTCGTTTGGAAGGATGAATTGTTGGGAACATGGTGGCACCATTACAGGAAGCATCTGCACTTTGTTGCAGCATAGTGCCTGCAGGTATATCAACCAGAGCCGTTGAATAGGAGAAAACACCTCGATTAAGCTCTAGCTTTTTGAATTGAACTTCTGGAATCTCAAAATGGTCCTGCTGTATCAGATTAGGATCAGGTATCTCCCCATTTTGCAATGGACTCATATTATGAATCTCATGATTCCCATTGAACACTTGCAAGCACACTTCAGGAGGATAAATTGGTAAGCCAGCTCGTTGCAGTCTCTTTATTCTTGTATTCCAGTAATTCTTTATCTCATTATCTGTGCGTCCAGGCAACTGCAAGAGGAAGAAACATTACAAACATATGAAGTCACAGTGGAAACATAAATAACAGGAGAATTGGGATATATATTTAGTGGGGTTGGAAACAATAGCCAAGAAATAACTTGCAAACATCAAATGCAGTAATTAAAAAGTAAATGTGCTGCAGTGTTTACTTGACATGTCATTAAGATAATCTTCATTATTTCCACTTGAAATTTATACTTGTCTAAGAACCCAGATAGAATTAGAAATGGAAATAATGAAGAACGTGATTCTACAACTGTACAAGAAGAAACGTGGAAATTGCTTTCTTAGCTCTATTCATTATCAACGGAACAAATCACTCCATAGTCTCTGAATTTTATGTATCTTACTGCAATTAACGAACAAGGCTATCATATTTTAAAATAAAGAAAAAAAATAAGATGTGAACCATGAGACTATGAAGGTGTGGATAGAGAACATATCCAAATAGATTGATTCCCAAACCAAAGTGTAAGATGTTTCTGTCCAGGTCATTATTCTTTGGCAATATCAACATTGTGATTTGGCATTGAACCACCATTGGCCAGTAAAGTCTATTGTAAATTGAGTAAATTCCTCATCACAAGAATTCTTCTTTGTTTTCAGTAACTTTTTCCTCATAACAAGGAAAATAGCCACTCCCTAGTAAAAAATCCATGTTTTACTTTCAGAGGTGGACCTGAAATTCTGGCTTGTGCTCGGGCTCCAAATAACTTAGCATTGATGCAAGGCTCAGTGTCTTAAACCAATACTGAACTTGAAAGTTCTAATGGCCATTCATAGAGATTATCTGTTAGGTTAAAATCTAAGGAAAACAGAAACAATTCTGTCAACCATAGACAATATATTCTTCAGTTAATTTGTACATACAAACTAAAAAGCTTCATTTAAGTGATGAGAATGGACGAGAATGGGCATTGCTTAAATGTGTTTGTCCGCCTCACTTGATGTACCAATTTTAACACATACAATTTCCTGCACATAGAGCAGTAAATAATCCAATGTATGAACTATCAAGGATTCACATCTTTCATCAGACATCACTTAGCATCTAAAAAGTATCGGTAGAAACAGAAAAGCAGACACATTATTCAAGAAATCTCAAAATGAACCAACCTCTGCAGCCATTCGAGCCCATTTGTTTCCAATCTTAGCATGGAGCTCAATGATTCGTCGCTCCTCCTCTGGAGTGAATGAACCTTTCTTCAAATCTGGTCTTAGGTGATTTGCCCATCGCAGTCGGCAGCTTTTCCCACACCGAGAAAGCCCTGAGTGCTTCTGGACAGCATTCCAATTCCCCTCACCATGTTTGTTGACATAGTCCACTAAAATTGCATCTTCTGTAGATGTCCACGGGCCTTTCTTCAATGGACCACTTGCACCAAAAGTTCCTCCATTGCTATCATCTTCAACTAGTGAATCTCGACGGCATTTGGTCCTTCTTTTGTCCTCACTTCCAGAGACCATACTCCCTATCGTAGACTGATGAACTGGGTACAGAACTTGATATCTGAACAATTCAGACAAATACTTACAGAACTAATGATGATTAACCAAAAACATAAAGATCCAGTTTCTTCTCATCCTGAAGATCAGGACAATAAGCCACACAGTATCCACGATAGAATCCATAAACTTGCTCAAACACCAGATACAATAGACAATATTATACTCCTAAAAGAATCGATCACGCCCAGAAAGAGAATCCCATTCCTTTTAGACATCAATTGTCCCTGTTATTTGGGCCTACCTATTACTATCAGTGAGTCAATATTAGCTCAATACTCTGTTTATTGCAACATTTATATATAACTGGACTATATCAATCCCTACCGAGTCTAGCGCTAATCTCGATTCCACGAAAATGAAAAGAGAAAAAGATAGAGAGAGAGAGAGAGAGAGAGAGAGAGAGAGAGAGAGAGAGAGAGTCTCACCTGGATAAATGAAGTCCGGTGAATGTCGTCGAGTTGAAATAAGAAATCAGCCACTGATGATTTTTAAAGCCCCCACAAAAGACGTAACTAAGATATATCACTCAATTCACAGCCGGAGGCAAAAGAAGCAACAGAATAAAACGACCTGAAAGTCTATACGAGGAACAAAAAGACTGCAGAACAAAACCAAAAACGCCCTCCCAACCTATTTCAGATATCTGTTAGGATTATGAACTTGAAAACAGTACGAAGGACGACAAATTGATGCTGGAAAGAATCAGGGAAAACGTGAAGGAAATGGAGACGCGAGTCAAATACTAATTATATCAGAAAGTTCATAATCACTGAAAACGAAGCTCTAAATATGGGGTTTTGTTATTCTGTCAACCAAAAGAAGATGGCTTCAGAAATAAGAAAAATTGCAGATGACCCAGATCCTATAAAACCAGACCCAATAACATCCCGTTGATAAAAAACTCATCAAAGTAAGTCATAAAGAGAATGGAAAATTCTGGACAATCTTCGTAGAATAAAAGAAAAGGGCACTGTGACAGAGAGTTGGAGAAGAGAGCTGAAGTGAAGTAAACAAAAAATGATATGAAACAGTAGAGATTTGAAGAGGGAAAAGATCCCAATGGGAAATTAGAAGAATTATAGATGGCAACAGCAGAGCAAATCTAGGAGAGACAGTAGAGGAGAGAAGACCAGCTCCTTTTCCCACTTTTATTTTTCACTTTTAATTCTTTTTTCCCTTTACCCTTCTCCCCTCTATAGCTCTACTACTGAATCTCCAGTCCAGATCAGGACTGTACATAAAGAATAAAATGGGAATCAAAACTGGTGGTGTGACAGTGAAAAGGTTTCTCTTTTTGACTCTGATTTGAAAAACAAAACTTAGGCCCACTCAATCTTCCTCGCATTCATGATCAATCATTAAGCTGTAAGCTTCATTAATGGAAGAACAAAAGATCTCAGCAAGATCAAGGATCACATGCTCTAGGTTTCACGTAGTATATAGAAGCCAATGCCAATATTAATTGGCAAACCAAACTTCTATTTCGACCTTAAATTACTTCCCGCTAGGGACTCTCTTAATGATGCAATTCTATACATGTATAAAGTGATTCTTATACAATAGTTACTTAATATTTAATATATTAAGTAATATTTATAAATTTTAAAAAGATTTTCTTTTTGGTGGGCAGCTTGTCAACAGGAGCAATGATATAATATTTAGGGGAAGGTTGTTGGGATACTCAAATCTAAAATATTCTTATTTTCCTCGAGATAATGATAGTAATAAAAGACTTACGGAAAATGAAAAAAAAAAAGAGAGCAGAGGATTGATATAAGATAATTTCGACTAAAAGATAAGGATATAATTTCCATACTTTATATTTAAACAGTTTACGGAACAAAAAGAGATAATGCACTTGCATAAAACAACAAGAAATACATTATGGTGGAATTTGTACAGTGATATAAATCTTTAATGTAGAGTAAAATAATTGTTTTTTTTTTAATTTGCTGAAGTTGAATAATTAAAAGGCTTTTAAAATTTAAGCATGTTTGGGTGGTTTGGTGCTTGAGTTGTGTTTGGCTACTAGGCAAAAAAAAAAAAAAAAAAGAGTTGAACTGAAAGATGATTAAGAAACGAATGTCATTCGGATTTAACTCTTATATACAAAGACTCTGAATAGAAATGCTTACAGCTAATGCGAAAAGTTAGCTAAATTGGATATCCTATCGCTGAAAAATATCGATCTTTTTTTTTAGTTTGTATATAAATTAATCTTTGCAAAGGATTGAAAATCTAAGTTAAAGAAAAACTTTAACATCAAACACTTTGATTGATTATAGGATCTTTTTATTAAATATACATCAACTAAAAATAATCATATAAATTATTCTTATATTTCACAAGTTAAAAAATTATTCTCATCTTTCACTGGCATATGCTAAGATTATTCATTTAGAATTCTATTTGTTCACGTGCTCATTCAATAATCCATGCATTTATCGTATAACGATAATTTATTGTCATACAAATGTGAGGAATATATGATATCTTGATTAATTAATCAACTTTCGGGGTAAATTTACTATATCATATTATAGGTCATATCTCACATTCTTACTTTTTTTTAATTTCATTAATTTCATTGTATTATTACTATACTAAATTAGGTACTTAAAAGAAGGTGACCACCATTGATTAATTTTCATACAAGTTATCAATCAAAAAATCACTTTCCCCTGTTTTTAATTCTCTTTTGGTTTGGCCAAAAATTTACTTTACCTCTCCATATTTCAAGGAAAGTTTAATTTTCCCTTAATATTTTCAAGGATATTACTTCACCCCTTAATGTTTATCAATTGATGCAATTTCTCTCCTAACATTTGTATCATAGTATAAATTATCTCTTTTAACACTAATTTTATTAAGATTTTATTAGTTAACTGTTAACTTTATCAATATTTTATTAATTAATTGTTAGTTAACTGCTAAAGAAGTAACTAACACAACTTTAATAGAATTAAAATTTAAAAAAGTAATTTGTATTGTTTTGTAAATATTATGAGATAAATTACATAATTTTCAAATGTTATATGGTAAAGTACACCATATTATAAATATTAAGAAGTAAAGTGATATCTTTTTAAAAGTTAAAGGATAAATTAAATATTTTCTGAAACTTTAGGGGTCAAATTGTAATGTTTGACCTTTTGAATTCTATTTTATTTTATTTTTTGTAATTATTCCATAGGATTGTATCTTATATGATTTTTTGGTAATAATATAAAGTAACAAACCTTAAATTTAATTATCAAGAATTAGACAAGAGCTATGAGAGTATACAATAAGGTTTTTTTTTAACTTTTAAGATCTCACATAATGTAAACTGAGATCTTATTACTTACATTAATCCTTTTACAGTCATTTCAATATACATAATACGAGTTATATACTATGGTGTTAACTTGTTTTCATTCATTATGTATGTCTTTTATTCATATAATATCGTACCGATCTTAAGTCAAACATATATAATGTATAACTCGAGTTCATTTATCTACTTCAAAATTTATCTTTCAGAACTCAGATCTAACAACTCAAGACAAATAAAGTGACATTTTGTTCACTTTAAACTAATTTTCCCTTTATTGTTTTTATCTAAGACATCATTTATAGTTTAAGTTATGCTTTCAATGATCACCTTCATAATAAATCTTAAACCTGCTTTATTTTTAATTACTACAAATACTTTAAGGGATTGTTCATGTGAGAGAGCCATTTTCTTATCTGTCTCACATATATTTTTTAGTTACATGCAAAACAAGTTCACATAAAGTACACATGTTTTAGAAAATAATGACATATAATCAAACAATGACATCATTCATTTGACATTTAAACAGGACAATACAATGAGTGAACAAACTACTGTGGGTTGTCTAGGTTATCTAAATTAAATTAGTTTTAATATTTTAACATATAAATTTAATAATAAACTCAAGATCAATTTATCAGTAAGTGCATCGATCAACAAGTAATATAGTGGATTTAAATAGTCTGGATGTCAATCATATGGAGAAAATATAGAAAGTAGTAGGTCACATAAATTACAATTATTTAAAGAAATCCAATTGATAGAATTGTGAAACTAAAACTATTAAACTAACCAAAATAGTTCTAATCGATATAGAGTAAATCAATAATGTGATTAAAGATTACAAAATTAAATTGGATATTTAAGATTCAAATGTTTAATGATTCAATTAAGTTATTAAAGATTGTGATGCCTAATTTAGGGCATCCTCATTAAATCAAGACACAACTGTAATTAAGTCATGCTTTTTCTCTATTGATCTTATTCTAAAGTTTGATCATTCATTAAACTTAAGTTATATGCCTATAGATCAAGAGATTTAATCCTAAAATTCCCTATTTCAAGATTAACACCTTTACAATTAATCAAAGTTTAATCATTCACTAATTTAAACCATGTTATTTATTGAATTTTCCAATAATTAAGGTAGATTTCTCAAATTTTTAGTTATCTATTACTCTTTTCATAAATAACCGGCTTATAAAAGATGTTTAAGCATTCAAATAAACAAAAGTTAACTCACAAACATGTATAAGAACTCAATCAAACTATTTATTAGCTTTATCTCAATTAAAAATCATATTTAAACCACATATTAATAAAAAAACACAAGATATGAAACTTACAAAGAATATTCTTGAATAATCCAATAGAAGAATAAGATACAATGAATTTAAGAGTTTACAAAGAACTAGATTACATCCCCAAATGGCCCCTAACTTTGAATCACGCCTCTCAACCTCTATAATCCTAAAAAAGAAGCTTAAATATCCAATAAAAATATTGAAAACCTACAACCTAACTAAAACCTAACTTCAAGAGAGAAATATAAAAATCGATCAAATTGGCTAAATTATGTTGTTAAAATTCATGCTCCAAATGCTTAAGAGTCCTCTTCTGTATAATGATTAGGATTACTGTAAGTTAAAAGTAAGTTGCTTCAGAAATCATCAAGAATTTAGCTGGAAAAATGTGTTTGTAGATATCAACATCTTTTGAAGTTTGGGATTAACACCGCTATTTATGACTCATGTTTATCTTCTATTAATAGGCTGGGCGTCAACCCGGGATGCTCGACAATGTTTGAAATACCAGTACCGTTTTTTAGTTTGGAATGGTACTTTGTGTAAAATTTGCAAAATAGTTCTTGTATATATTATATATACATTTCCTATAAACATAGTTTCAACTTGTTTTAAATATTCAATCAATACAATAAATATAATATAATTTTCATACAATATTTATACTTATTAATATTAATTTTCGCATTTTTCTCAAATGAATTACAACTTGAATTAATATAAATAAAAGATATTATTACATTTTAATCAAGATACAACTTGATAATTAATTATT
>JAOXYD010000135.1:5313486-5325852 GCA_028565735.1 Pinacopodium congolense
TTGTATGCTGTATTTTTTGTTGCAGTGTTTAGATTCTATCCTCTGGTGGTGGTGGTTGTTGTGGTAGTGCTATAATTTTTTGCTCGTTTTGTGGTCGCCGGCAGCTACGCCGACGTCGTCTTCCATCTGTTTCTTTTAAACAATGCAGCTTTGTTTTCTACTCTATTTTGGGTTATTTTGGCCGTTTATGTGTTCTATCTTTTACACATGATTAAAAATAGCCAGTAATAAAATATAATGTTTGGTTTCAGCTTTTTCAAAATTTTTTGTCAATGTTTAGCAGTAAAATATGCTTGCATGTTGCTTTCAGTTGTGCGTTAGTTTTAATTTTTTTTATCGATTTCCGTTACAATTGAAGCGATTAATTTTCGTATTTGTTGGGAGAAGATGTAGTCTGGCTACTGGTTATGGACATTGTACCCTTTCACTAACTTCTTTCTGGAATTTCTTCGTGCTTTCTTCTTTTTGTTTTGAGGTTATAGTTTTGTCTTTAATGCAGTTCTAATCTAATCGGTTATGTACTGTAGCATTTAATTCTTGTTTATTGATGTTGTTTTGCTTCTTTTTTTTTCCCAATTTTCGTTTAAATATTTTTGTTACTTGCAGGATATGGAATCTTTTGATGCTGGTGGTAATGCTGCAGAAGATGCCCTACCCCCTCCTCCTCCAGTTCCACCGAACTTAGTACCAGAAACAGCAACGAAGAAGAAGGTTGTACGTGTTCCAATTGCAAGACGTGGCCTTGGGACCAAAGGCCAGAAGATTCCTCTGTTGACAAATCATTTCAAAGTTAACGTCTCCACTGCTGAGGGTGATTTCTACCACTACAGCGTAAGTTGGTTGTTTCGTTACTAATTGGGTAAAAGTTTGCAACTTGTTGAGTTCATATTTCATATGGAGCAGGTTGCTGTCTTATATGAAGATGGCCGCCCGGTTACTGGTAAGGGTGTGGGAAGAAAAGTTATCGATAAGGTACATGAAACTTACGATTCTGAGTTAAATGGAAAGAACTTTGCTTATGATGGGGAGAAGAGTTTGTTCACTGTTGGTCCACTTCCACGCAACAAACTTGAGTTCACTGCTGTGCTTGAAGATGTCTCATCCAATCGGTAATTTTCATGCTGTTCGGTGATGATTATATGATTGCTTATTTTTATGTTCCTTTTATTTGAGTTTCTATGTCTTTCATCCAAGTGGTTTGGATATTATTCCTCTGCAGAAATAAAGGAAATGCCAGTCCTGATGGAAATGAGAGTCCAAATTGGGGTGACAGAAAAAGAATGAAGCGTCCTTATCGAACCAAAACATTCAAAGTGGAGATAAGTTTTGCGGCAAAGATTCCAATGAAAGCCATAGCAAATGCCCTGCGAGGACAGGAATCTGAGAACTCACAAGAAGCATTAAGGGTTCTGGATATTATTTTGCGGCAGAATGCTGCTAAACAGTTAATATCTCTTGTTGTTCATTGTGTGTGTGTTTGTGTATTTTGAATCCATGTCTTTGGTCAAAACTGATAGTAATGTGCCTATATGTTTTATTAGTTGTCTTCAACTTTTGTTACTATTTTCTTTCTTCATCGCATTTACTTTGTTATAGATATAATAATAATCCTATAAATAATTTAGGGGCTGTCTTCTTGTTCGACAATCTTTCTTTCACAATGATCCAAACAACTTTGTGGACTTGGGAGGTGGTGTTATGGGCTGTAGGGGATTCCATTCTAGTTTCAGAACCACTCAAGGAGGCTTATCTCTAAATGTTGGTAGGTATTGATGTCTGATGCATTTACTCTTTATGTTTGAACGAACCTGATTTGTGTTTCCAATTTGAAATTTGATTCTTTTATCCAGATGTGTCTACTACCATGATAATAAGGCCTGGTCCTGTTGTGGATTTTCTAATATCTAATCAAAATGTTAGAGATCCATCTGGCATTGACTGGGTCAAGGTAACATTCGTTGTTCTGAGTTTCAGTTGCATGAGCCCTTTTCTTTTTTTCCATCTTAATTGTGCTGAAGTTCCATCTACAATTTTTCTTTGACAGGCCAAAAGAACGCTGAAAAATCTGAGGATTAAAGTTAGCCCCTCGAATCAAGAGTATAAGATTACTGGCTTGAGTGAGCAACCTTGTAGGGAGCAGATGTATGCCCATCTGATGTTATTTTGTTTTGGGTGGCATTGTGCTATATCTTTTACTGTCTGCAAATAAATTTGAAGAGGCAGCAGTAGACTTGTTTAATATCTTTTTGTTTGTAGGTTTCAAATGAAACAGAAATCTGGAAACAATGGTGATGGAGAGGTTGAGCCGATAGAAATTACTGTTTATGATTACTTTGTGAATCATCGAAATATAGACTTGCGCTATTCTGCAAATCTTCCATGCATCAATGTTGGCAAACCAAAACGACCTACTTATATTCCTGTCGAGGTGATAAAATTATATGTGTAAAATGTTTACCCATGTTTATGAGTTGTATTGGCATTTTACCAATTCATTTTTGGTCAATCTTAGCTTTGTTCTTTGGTATCTTTACAACGATATACAAAAGCACTTTCCACTCTTCAACGATCTTCTCTGGTGGAAAAGTCAAGACAAAAGCCACAAGAGAGGATGACTGTGTTGTCTAATGTAAGTTCCTGGCTTAAATTTATGCATGCATCCATTGTGTGTTGGATGGCTAATTTTCTGGTGTCTTTCCTGCAGGCTATTAAAAAGAGCAATTATGGTGCTGAGCCCATGCTACAATCATGTGGTGTATCAATTAATTCTAGTTTTAGTCAAGTGGAAGGTCGGGTCCTACCAGCTCCAAGGGTAAGTTCTCTATTTTCCTCAATTCACTTGAAATTTCAACTTAATTTTTATATTATCTGCTTCCATGAAGTATTTATCGCTGCTAAGTTCTTCAGAGTTATTTTCTTTAACAGCTTAAAGTGGGCAATGGGGAGGATTTTTTTCCTCGCAATGGAAGATGGAATTTCAACAATAAGGTACTGTTTACTTATTCTTAATATTGTCAAGTTGACTGGCTATTCTCACTAAGTTATGGGATATTTTCACAGAAACTGGTGGAACCATCTAGGATTGAACGATGGGCTGTTGTCAACTTCTCTGCACGATGTGATATAAATGGCCTTGTAAGAGATATGTTAAAATGTGCAAATATGAAAGGAATTGTAAGTCTTCAGATGCACCGGAGTCTAAGAATCTGAAAAATAGATAGCTTTAGGGTTGATAAATAACTAGTCTTGCTTCCCTGTCATAGCCTATAGAAGATCCCTTTGATGTGTTTGAGGAGAACACACAGTTTAAACGAGCATCAGCAGTTGTTAGAGTGGAGAAGATGTTTGAGATTATACAAGAAAAGCTTCCTGGAGCACCAAAATTCCTTCTCTGTTTACTGCCTGAGAGGAAGAATTCTGATGTCTATGGTATGTGAATATATCTGTTCTTTCAGTGACATTCTTGCATTTTGTCTTTTCTGAAAAATCATGTTTCTTGACCATCCAAGGGCCATGGAAACGAAAGAATCTAGCTGAATTTGGAATAGTCACTCAGTGTATTGCACCTCAGAGAGTCAATGACCAGTATCTTACAAATGTTCTACTCAAGATCAATGCAAAAGTTAGTTCTTTTTTTCTCAAAAAATGCTTTCTCAAGAGCTGAAACTTCTTAACCCATATTCTTTTCTTTACTCAGTTCTTTTACTTGAGCTTTTGATTAAAAAAATTTTCATTAGCATGATGGTTAACTTATTAATCCAATTTTGATTTCATGCAGCTTGGTGGGTTGAATTCTATGTTAGCTATTGAACATTCACCTTCCATACCATTGGTTTCTAAGGTCCCAACCATTATTCTTGGGATGGATGTCTCCCATGGCTCTCCTGGGCAGTCTGATATTCCATCAATTGCAGCGGTACTTTTGTTGATTACACATAGATTTGATCCTTTTCATAATAGGGCCCGTTTGGTATTGCTGTGGGTTGTGGTTTTTAGTTGTAGTTTTGATATATTTGTATTGGTTTTTGTGTTTTATCCTCGATTTTTGTACTGTATTAGTGTGTTGTCTTTATCAATTTTTGTGTTAAAAACCAAAACTAAAAACCATAGCCATACCAAACAGGCCCTTTTTCTAGTTCATTTTCCTTTTTGGTTTTATTTTGCTGGTTGTGCAATATGTGCTGTTTGTAATTCTGTAGATAGATAGTGATGCATCTTTTTCCTCGCTTATTTCACACTCATTAGTTTTACTTTTAAATGCCTAAGGTGGTTAGCTCCAGGCAGTGGCCATTGATTTCACGATATAGGGCATCTGTGCGTACGCAGTCCCCAAAGGTTGAAATGATAGACTCTCTGTTTAAGCAAGTGTCTGACAAACAGGATGATGGCATCATTAGGTTTGAACAAATGGTGGTTTCTTTTCTTTTTTTTCTTTTTTTTGTGAAATTGACAAACTACTTGTGATAGTTGTATTAACTCTTAAGCAATTTTTTGGTTTTATATCATAGTTAATGTCTCTTCCATTTTCAGGGAGCTTCTGGTGGATTTCTATACGAGTTCGGGGAAAAGGAAACCCAATCAAATAATCATATTTAGGTGTATTTTCTGCACTCTACCCCTGGAGCCTGCATATGTCCACTTTGTATATTTTCTGTGTTTTCAGCAATGGCAGTTGCTCTATTCTGTTATGTGATTCCTTTTTGTCACACCATTTGTTTTCATCGGCTTGTATATAAATGTTGCAACCCTTCAGTTTTTAATACTTAATCAGAATACAAGAGGGGGAGTTATGCTCAGTGTGCTGCTTAACGTCCATTTCAAGTATTTTGATGGTCATCCAAATTTTTAAACCAGTTTTTCTGCCCTATTAAGTTTAGCTAAATTGGCTTGTCTATTTAGCTGTGGATTCTGGCCACAGCTTTTTGTTTCAACTCATCTTCTGACATCTTGTTCCTAATACGTATGCTCTTGGATTAGGGATGGTGTAAGTGAATCACAATTCAATCAAGTGTTGAACATTGAGCTGGACCAGATAAATGAGGTTTATTTGATAACCTCTGTGGATACATTTTGTTGTTATATGGAATGAAGTGACGAAACATCAATTTAAATTTGCAGGCCTGCAAGTTTCTTGACGAGGCTTGGAACCCCAAATTTGTTGTTATTGTTGCACAGAAAAACCACCACACCAAATTCTTCCAGACTGGATCTCCTGATAATGTTCCACCAGGTGAAACTTTGCGTTGTTTCTTCCATACTTGAATTGACCTGATCTTTGGTGCTTTCTCCCTTTTCCAGGGACTGTCATTGACAACAAAATCTGCCATCCACGGAACAATGACTTCTATCTCTGTGCACATGCTGGAATGATTGTGAGTCATTATCACCTGATGCTGAAAAATTTATTATAATTAGTTGAATTTGAAATTTGTGTATACAACTTTTTCTTGATTCCATTTCATGTATTCTAATTCTGGATGTTAAATCCAATGAAAATTTGCCGATGACTGATCTCGATTTTTTGCTTAATTATCAGGGAACTACAAGGCCTACACACTACCACGTCCTTTTAGATGAGGTTGGCTTTTCTGCAGATGATCTTCAAGAACTTGTGCATTCTCTGTCGTATGTGTAAGTATTCCATGTATTAGTTCACGTAGACTCCTTTATCGTAATGATGATGACTTGATCTCTAGCGAACAAATCATTCTTGCAGGTACCAAAGAAGCACAACTGCCATTTCAGTGGGTGAGTCGACTGTTTTGGACATTCTCTGGTTTAATTGATATTTGGTTTTCATTTTACTTGTAGTTTCAGAGCTTATAAACTATTTCACCTCTTGTTCTCACCAATTTGTTGGATGGGATGGATGGAAAATGTAGATATGCAACATGTTTAGTGAAGTTGATTATTGTTGTGTGCAGTTGCACCCATATGCTATGCGCACCTTGCAGCAAGTCAGATGGGACAGTTCATAAAGTTTGAAGAGACTTCTGAGACATCTTCCAGCCATGGTGGGATGACCTCTGCTGGACCAATCCCCGTCCCTCAGCTGCCCAAATTGAAGGAAAATGTCTCCAATTCCATGTTCTTTTGTTGAGCAGCCTTATGATTTTCCTGCCTTATCATGCACATAGTTTTCGGCTAGGATTCTCAGCTTAGCTTGTCGTAGTTTAAGGTTAATGCCGACCTTGACACCCCCCCTTGCTTAATGCCATTTTGGACACACTCGCTTTGATCTTTTTCCCGGTGGTTAGTTTAAGCGACGTCGGTTGTTGGGAAGAATCAAGGGTTATTTCAAACGGTAAGCTTGTTTTTTGCATGTGGGCGGTTACCTTGTTTAAGACATATTATATATGGGCTGGCTCTATGTACAAAATCTAGTCAGGTCAGGTAGGGTCTGTCCGATTCCTGATGGTTTTGTTGTTTTCCGTTTTTTTTTTTCCTTGTTTCTGTTTTTTTAATACAAATTGTTGATTTTCTTTAATAAAAAATGATAAAATCTAACGAAAATTGATAAGAAATAATAAAAATACACTAAATTTGATAAAAATAATTTGCATTAATTTTTGTATTTAAAAAATAAAAACTAAAAGAAGTTAAATAAAATGGTCTTTTAACTTAAAACTCTAATTTATTCCAATAGATCCAATGTTGAGATGATTCACAGATTAGTGGCGACTTGAAATAAAAGAGCTCCGAGAGTCATCCATTAAAAATGCACTACCCCTAAATTGCATGTTCTTCATGGTACGAAGTGTATAAAATTTATTTGCATGCAATACAAAATTTTAGTTAGTCCACTGGGTTCTTTGACTCATTTTAATGATACAAGCAATGAAAATACTATGATTACGAATTAGCAAAGTTAGTCTTGGTTTAGATTGGAAGTTTGATAATTTTTGTGGAGTGGATCAAGCTGCAATCCATGCATCATCTGAGTTGAGGTAAATTATGAATTGGTAGTATTTGTGTAATTTCATAAGTTCCCCCAATTTTATAACATTGAATTGGATCAAATTTGGAGCGACTTCTTTGTGAAAATATCCATTTCATTCTGTGAATAAGGTGAAATTTGCAAAATATAAAACCCGACTGTTCTATTCTATTCTGTTGGAAATACTCTGTGATCATTAGTTCTGACATGTATTGGTCTATCTGAGGAGGAACAGGCAAGTCGGTGTAAGAACAAGAAGCAACAGTAGCAGCTGATGAAGGTAGGGTTTTGAAGATGACAAATCATTACTTGTCTCAGGTTTTTCTTGGTCTTGTTCATTTGCAGCAGTTATTGCAAGTTTCATGCCCTTAGAGCAGTAGCCACGCCCATCAATGAAGTAGTAGGGTCTTGCATCTGTTAGATTGAACACGTCCCTTCCTCCCCTTGTAATGTTTGTTATGAACTCCTCCGCCATGCAACTTCCATAGTTAGTCTTGTTCACCTCGTACACACTATACTTGTGCTTGTCGAATCCAAAATCTTCACTCCTCGCATATAATGTAATAAAAATCAACTTACAAAAGTTATTCCCAAACACTACTTAATGTTGTTTAAAGAATAGGTAAACGGTGAGAACTTACAGAGCCAGTCTCCTACATAGAATCTTTCATGGCTAGCCCATTCAGTGTAGTTGGAACCAGGTGCCCAGGTGTACTTTCCTCCTCCAACCCTGTGCAGTACCGGCTTTCTGCTTTCCCCATTCACTGCCATGATCATCATTACCATCAACACAAATACCCATCTCCTCAAACTCATCGAAACCTCCATTTTTGTACGCTCTGTCTCTTATTTGGGCACCAGTGCTTGGCTCTGATGCCAATATATACGGCGTGAGTAGGGTGGTGGCTCTAAATGGTGGTCCTTGAAGCACTCATGTTACTGTGATGATCACCACAATTGCATGCAACAAATGCCATTCTTATGCATGCCTTCTGGATCCATTAACTAGTTAGTTTCAACAGCAGATCGTATAGCTCATCAAATATATGATCTTTTCTCTTTTCAGAAATTTTTAATGATATATTTAAATCACATATCTGGGATTATATTAATTTACAATTTTTTTTATAACATAGGAATCTGCAGCCGATGCGCATTCGGTAAACCCTCGATCCGTATAAAAGCCTGTAATTCATACAGACAAAAACCAAAGGGACAAACTAGATGAGTCTAAAGACAAGTGAAATAGGACTCGAATCTTGGACCCTACCGAAGTCAAAGAACAAGGGACGAGTCTCATCCACTCAACTAGTGCGCAAGGAACTCCATTTGAGTGCATGATGCTTGCTAAATCAATTTAGCTCTTTTTTTTAATTTTAAATAAGTGATAAAATATGAATGTAGTTACAAATTCGAAGATTTCATAACAATCAAAATAATACAAAATTTAAAAGTAGTTAAAAATGAAATTTAGAGATTAGTATTATCAATAAAAATTTTATTAGAAGATTGACATTAAATTATTTATATTTTATTCTCAAATAATGGAAAATTAATAGAGTCCATAGAAATATACCATGAATCAGAGATTTATTTATTTTCTCACATGATCTTTTTGTTTTCCAAAATAGACAATATCTGTATTAAAATGTAGACTTCTTGGCAGGCTTTAATTTGGTCTTAAGCCCATGTTGTCGTGCTAACAGACAAAGTTGTCACTGCCACCTGCTAGGGTTTTTCCACGGTAAAATGGACTTTGGTCTTGTAATAGTGACATCAGAAGAAGAACAAAAGTTTCTATTTTCGCTCTCTGGAAGCGTGCTTCCATACCAACAAACAGACAACTCGCTGCAATACTCCCAAACACCCCGTCTACTTTGCTAGTGTCACTCTCATATTATAAACCAAAGCTGCTGAGTACACTTGTTCGTCTCTCAGTTTATTGGCGTCTGCAAAGTGTTGGTCTCTGTTTGTCATCTCTGCTTCTACCTCTGCAAGCCCCATAAACCCATTTCACTTACTGTTTAACAGTTTTAACTGCCCTTAGTGTTTGGTCTGTCCTTCCTAAGGTATACTTGCCAAGTCCTGAACTTTGTATTCTCTTCTCTCCACTCCACTCTACGACTTTTCCATTTGTTGGGTACTTGGGTTCAGTGGGTGTCAGAAAGTTTGATTCTTTCGGCGGTATCTTGATTTGGGTCGCGAGAATGTTTGGTTGAATCGGGGGGTTTAATACTGTTTCGGGTCTTTGGGGAGCTTGTGATCGGTTTTGTGGTTATGGCAATGGAGGAAAATGAAGCTGGCGATGATCAAAAGGAGGTGAGCAGTGGGCCCAAGTCTCCTTGGAAGACTCCGATGTTGACCGACGCTTCGGTGATGGGCACTGAGGCCGAGTCTTGGCCGGCGCTTCCTGACTCTCAGCAACTAAGCTCGAAGAATAATGATTCCGATGCAAAATCGTCGTATGCAGTTGCCGGAGATGGGGTTGGGACTGCACCTCCGCTACCATCGTCACAGGTAGGCCAACTTTCTGTTTCATTAATGATTTTGGGATGATCATGTAACTTGTGTCATTGTTTACTGTGTGATCAATAGGATATTGTTTTATATGTACATTGTTAGTTGTTTATGAATTATGGGATTAGAGCTCCATTTCTAAAGGACGCCAACCCAAGACGGTCCTACTGAACTGGGTTTGTGATGGGGAGAATGTGGGATTTGTTATAACTGCGCTAAATAGCCATCTAAATGTGCAATGATAAGGTCCGTGTGGGGGTCGATTGGTTTATGGTTTCAGGCTGATATATATATATATATATATTTTTCTGTCCTGCTGGTTTCTAATGTCTTGACCTTTAACATTTGGTCATGGTGTTAATATTTGGACATGATGTGTCAGATCAGAAATATGTCGTGTAATATTTTTTAGGAATGCATAGGATTCGGATCAGCATTATGGATCCTACAAATGGAGTTGTGCTTGAAATGCCAAAAGTTAAAAGGATTCGATCACTTATTGCATGCTGTTCTCAGAAGAATATCCTTCTACGTCCTTCTTCACCAAACTAACTAAAGTCTGAGCAGGAGGCGCCGGCCGGTTTTATAACATTTTTCATGTATCAACAATGTAATAAGGCCTTCTCTAGAGAGAGAGAGTACTGTTTATACTTTTTCTGTGTTCCATACATGGCATAAACATGTCCTGTACTGGATAATGAAATGATATGGAGAGTAACAGCTTTATGATACTTACCCAACTTGATTTCTGTATTGGGTTTGTGAAATGTATTTGTTGCTCCTCTAATTAGCTGAAAACTTGCATGATATGTATCTTTATAAACATTTTGAATGCTTTCAGACTTACTACCATGCTAATCTGATTATGAAGTGGTTGTGTGCTTACAATGATTGTGCTTGGTTTTTGTTTTGCAATTGTGCGCTTTTACAGCTATCATGAAAGTTGTTGTGCATTTTAGTGTGATATTTTCCACACGTTAAGCTATTAGGAATAACATCAGTTAGATATAAGTGTAGAGGGTTGCCCATTCCTGTGGAAATCTTATTCAGCAACTTGTAAGATGTCATTAGAAAGGCTGGCTATGCTTTGGTATCATGCGGAATAAAATGCATCAAGTTTCACAATGCTTTGAAATTTGATTATCAATGGTTCCTCATTTGTGATATTTACAGTTATGGATAATGTGTTTTTTTCTGCTAAGCTTTTTGCATTGTCCAGGGATTGGTAGCGCAACAAAATTCACATGGTTCTGGAAATCCTAATTTTTCGCATAGATATTCCTCAAGGCATAAAAAATCAGGTTCTAAAAGTAACCAAAATGGTGCTCCTCCTTTTCCTGTTCCCTTATCATATATGCAGCCCTATATGCAACCTGTTTTTCCCGCTGTCGTACCTACTCCTCATGTTACCTTTTCTGGATATGCTTACCCTCCTGGTCCTCCTTTTCCTAGTGTTGAAACACACTGGGTAAAGAATGGGGCTGAGACATCCTCAACACAATCTTTTGTTCCACCTGGTAATTTTCAACCTCCATTAAGAGGCGATGGCAATGCTTATGTTGTCCATTTTCCAAATAGAAGACCTAATTTGAGAGAATCAGGTGGTCGCTTGAACCATCCATGGCATCATCAACGACCCCTAGGTCCTGGTGACCATATCCCCTTGCAGCAGGGTAGGGGGCCGAGGACTGTTGTTAGGCATCCTTTCTTTGCACCAGCTCCAGGTTTTGTTGCTGGTCCAACCTTCAATGGTAAAATTTTTAGTTTCAATGCTCTGTACTTCAGTTAAATATCACTAACTGCTAATTTTAACTTCGGCCTGTGTTTCTCCTGTTATGTCTCTCTTCTGGTTATGCCTTTGCTTTAATCATCTGTTTATTTGTCTTGTGGCTTAAAATTGTTTGAGATTTGTATTATAATGCTCTGAACACTTGGTACTGTCCATTATTGATGTCTTGCGTATATCTATCTTACAGGACAACCTATATATTATTTTCCCGTTCCTTCTCCTGGTCCTGCCTGGGGACCTCATCCATCAAGGTTTTATCCTATGAGTCCAGGAACACATATGCTTCCCCAAGAGATGCTAAGTTTAAAGGCTAACATAGTAAGACAAATAGAGTATTACTTCAGGTCAGTAACCTCTAAAAGCAATTGTATATGTGCTGTGCTGTTCATTTTCTTTTCCTCTTTCTCTTCTGCTCTTCTCTCTATCTATCTCTATCTTTCTGTCTCATGCACATAGAAACACACAGAATGACGTTAATACTGATAGAGTGATATTGCAATGCCATTAACACTCTGCTTTGCTGTTGCATCTTAAACTAATACTAGTGTATGATATATTTTTGCTGGAAAAATTTCTTTGCTTATCAACCTCCTTATTTACTATTCATGAATCAGGAAGTTAGCGTGCTAAGACCTGATAGCCATCAAGTCAGATGATATCTGCTTGATGGGTGTTGAAAATCTATTACCTTAAATCAGAAATCTTACCATGTGGGAGGCCATACTCTAAACTAAGAAATGAGTGTGCTTTGAGTTCTTTTTTAGAGACTTTACTTAATTGAGCCTGATAATTTGGTTGAGGTAGAGTGGATATGATTATAGAACTTTTTATAAACTATAAACCTTGAAAGAAATGATTTTTCAATGTTGTTATATAATAGTTAGTGAATTCCTATCCCTTTATGGCAGTGATGAAAATCTACAGACGGACCACTACCTAATATCCCTGATGGACGACCAAGGATGGGTTCCAATATCAACAATTGCTGACTTCAAAAGGGTATGTATTGTATTGCAGCTTATCTCACACCTGATTCTAGAAACTAGGTTATTGCAATGTTTGTTTAAACTATCAATTACTCTTAAGTATGACATGTTCATATAGAACCTTGTTTATTATTGAC
>JAOXYD010000135.1:5325952-5336016 GCA_028565735.1 Pinacopodium congolense
GTTTTACCCTATAAGTCCAGGAACACATATGCTTCCCCAAGAGATGCTAAGTTTAAAGGGTAACATAGTAAGACAAATAGAGTATTACTTCAGGTAAGTTATCTCTAAAAGCAATTGTATATGTGCTGTGATGTTCGTTTTCTTTTCCTCTTTCTCTTCTGCTGTTCTCTCTATCTATCTCTATCTTTCTGTCTCATGCAAAGACACACAGAGAATGGGGTTAATACTGATAGAGTGATATTGCAATGCCATTAACACTCTGCTTTGCTGTTGCATTTTAAACTAGTACTAGTTTATGATATATTTTTGCTGGAAAAATTTCTCTGCTTATCAACCTCCTTATTTACTATTCATTAATCAGGAAGTTAGCGTGCTAAGACCTGATAGCCAACAAGTCAGATGACATCTGCTTGATGGGTGTTGAAAAACTATTACCTTAAATCAGAAATCTTACCATGTGGGAGGCAATACTCTAAACTAAGAAATGAGTGTGCTTTGAGTTCTTTTTAGAGACTTTACTTAATTGAGCCTGATAATTTGGTTGGGGTAGAGGGGATATGATCATAGAACTTTTTATAAAATATAAACCTTGAAAGAAATGATTTTTCAATGTTGTTATATAATAGTTAGTGACTTCCTATCCCTATATGGCAGTGATGAAAATCTACAGATGGATCACTACCTAATATCCCTGATGGATGACCAAGGATGGGTTCCAATATCAACAATTGCTGACTTCAAAAGGGTATGTATCGTATTGCAGCTTATCTCATACCTGATTCTAGAAACTATGTAGATGCTAGTTCTGGGTCAGTCTGTACTTTTCTGATGCATGTTGTTTAATGTGAGTTCTGCTGACTCTCTAATGTGGATCTGTATGTTTAATTATAAATATGTATGCCCTCAGTTTTTTTTTAACCTCAAATAAAGGAGCTTTTTTGCATTTTGCCTCTTACTCTCAGCAAGTTAATCTTGTACTGGGCAAAACTTGTGGATCTAATGTTTCATCTCACAGGTTAAAAAAATGACCGCAGACATACCAGTTATCCTTGATGCACTACAGAGTTCTAGTGCAGTGGAAGTGCAGGTTTGATATCTTCATACCATTTATTTTAAAGTCCTTAGTGTGATCCTAATAAGGTTGCAACAGAGCCCAAACTTTTTTACGGGGTTGTGCTATTACTGTTGATGCTTTGTGTTCTTTACTTGGATCTTCCTTTAACCAACATTTTGAGATAATGCGGGTACCTTTCATCTAAAATTGATCATTCTCCTTGAGCATAATTTTCAAATTTTAGTTTTCTTAAAAGTATCATACATGTCTAACAGTTAAGGGCTGCATTGTTTTTGGAGATGAGGTGAGTTCTTTTCTGTTCTTCTTTCGTCCCTTCTTTAGAAGTAGGTTAGTTACCAAAGTAGATATCCACTTCTGTTCCTCATTTCAGATAGTTTTGAAGAAATAAAAGAAATATTTATAGAATATACCACTTTATCATAGTTTTATATCTAGCCAACTATACACCCCTTGGAAGCCTAATGAATGATCATATTAGGTTTTGAACAACTTGCTGGGACCTTTTTATTTCTTATGATACTGATTATGATTTAACACTAATTGCATGATATTTACAGTGTATTCAAATTTGTCATCCTTTTTCTTTTTCTTCTTCTTTTTCCCAAATAGTGTTTTACAGTCCATTGAATGTTGTATTGGTAGGGTGAAAAAATAAGGAAACGTGAAGATTGGCTAAAGTGGATCCCAACATCCACTGAACATGTATCATTTGCCAACGCTCAGACTTCTGTGGACCAAATTGTTGAGAAGACTAGGAATGAGGAGCCCAGTGAAGAAAATTCTGAAGTTTCATCACGTGCTACTGATTTGGCTGCACAGAGATTAACAAATGGTGATATTTCGGATATCTTACGAGTTGGTAAAACAGAAGAAGATGAAAAGTTAGCAGCTGCTGATGGATATGCAGATCCAAGTGAAAATTGTACTTCTGAATTAAGTATGAGGTTCTCAAATCTTGAGATGACCCACTGTACTCACCACCCCGGTCATTCAGAGGTTGGTGAGCCAACAATATGCAGTAAATGTATAAACGAAGGGTTACTACGGTCATCAAATTCTGCGACAAAGACACTTGATACTTTTTCCAGTGATTTTGCAAATCCCTTTCTGCTTGATGAGGAGATAGAGATTGAGCAGAAGGCAGTGAAGAGTGATGACCAGTATCAAGAGAGAAGGTACTCATATTCATATACTTATTTGGATCTTTCATTTTTTTTTATTCACATTATTACATACTTGGTAATTTAATTTTGCCAAGTATTTGTTAGACTCCTTTACAAATAATCTTCTAATGAATGTTCTAAAGTTTAAGGTTGCCATATAAGTTAATCTTTTCTAAGAAAAAAGGAAACTGGAGATTTATGTTGATATTTATTATATTTTATATGATATTAATAATTGTAATCTTATTACATTGCTGAAATGGAAAATTAGTTTAACTTCAATCAGAATAAGAATAGTTTTCATTTTCTTTCCAATCTTTTTATGAAGAAGGAAAATAAGGAAATGGAAAAAAAAATTATAATAGGAAATCCAAGTTTTTTCTGCAACTGCATGAACAATTAGTTGTTCCAACTGGAGAATAAGAATTTAAGCTTGCTGAAAAACTTTGTGTTTGTTGTTCCTCACAGGACAGATTCCTGAAGGATTCTTGAAGGCCAAGTTGGAAGTTAGAGCCCACTGTTAATATTTAAATGAGTAGTCATTCTTTGAGGGGAGATATACAATGGTTTTCAGTGAGTTAAACAACAAGATAATGGGAAGGAGGAAAAAGAAAAAAGAAAAAATAGATTCCACATAAACTATGATATTGAAAATGCAGCTTATGGCAAAGTTTAGCAAGGACATGGAGAGAGGGAGAGGCTAAATCAAGGAAGATGATGTTTCTGTTCACAAATAAACTTAAAATCAAACATTCTTTCTATGGCTGCATGTCATGATGTACCACATCCATCATTCCCCTGTTATGCAGCATATCTGAATTGGCGAATTTGTCATGATTATGAGGGAATCTCACATTTCTTTGTATGGTGATTGTCCTTATGTTTTCTCAGATAGGCAAGATCCACCACCTCTCAATTCCTTTACATGCTATATAGCACTTTGAATTCCTTATATCTTTGTTTCTGATTCGTTTCTCTAATTTCAGGCAATGGATCAAAATCATTTACTAGTCAGTAATGCTTGAAAATTGATGGTCTAATATAATCCTCCAAACTTTTTTTGAAAGATCAAAAATTGATATTAATTGTTTGATGAGATCTCTCTTCATAAAGGCATTGTTAGATTGTCAAGTAACTGTTCGATCAAAAGTTTTACATTGTTAGTATGCATTGTACTGGATCTTATAAATCATCCTTTGCCTTTTCTTTTGTTGATATGCCACTAAGTAGCTTTTAATTTTGAGTGATTCTCTCTGCATTGGTCAGTATGCCCTCTTTCCTCTATTCAATCATAGGAGTTATTCAATCATAGGAGTTGGATCGTGTGATTCTTATACGACACAAATTCAGACGTGTGCACTCAAGTGTCAGCCATCCTTTTTGAAATGAACAAAGGAAAATTGTATTCACATAGTCTTTTTTTGGATAGCTGAAGTAGGGCTAGTTCAACTGGATTATTTTTGGCTATTCGGGGCTCTTAACAACCAAAACAAAAACTTTGTTCTCGTAGTGGATCTTATACTAAGAGCTAGCCATTTTTATGCAGTGTGACTGTATGTATACGCATGTATGCGTGACTATATTTATATAGGATTTGGAAGGTCTGATTTGTATGCAATCAAATTTAGACACCTGCACGTAAATTTCTCATGTTTTATTAATGTCAATCATCCGTTACGAATGAAAGCAAATTGTATTCATATAGGCTTTTTGGATAGCTGAAATAGGGCTAGTTCAACTGGATTCTTGTAGGCTTTTCTGGGCACTCACCAACCAAAACAGAAACTGTAATTCTGGTAATGGATCTTGTACTAAGACTAGCCATTTTTATGTGGTTTGACTGTATTTATATATATATATCTAGCAGAATTTTTTTTTAAAAAAAGTAGAACTTTATTTGGCGAATTTGTTGTTTTTGAGAACGAGGGAATAGAATAGAGATTGAAAAATGGAGCATTATGGCTTCTGCTTATGGTAATCAAACTTTCCATATGAGATGAAATTCTAATTAAAATATTAGGTTTCTATCTTCTGCTGAATATGGAAAATCGTTGAAGTTAATTTAGTATTATTCTAACCATGATCTTGCTAAATTTCAAAATCTATTTGTGCAACTTTGATCCTATTATAATATATCTACAAACAAGTGTTTTGCAATATTTCATTTATTACTTAACCATGCAGTTACATCAAGTTATCACACGGTAATCTTTGTGATTAATAGATGTGATTCATTTTGTATTGGTTATTTTGCTATTATGATATGTATTTTAAAATACTAGCCTTTTAGGCTACTGTTTATCAACAATTTATAAGATAGGGTGTCTTATATAATGAATCTCCCATGTGGACAATACTACCTCATCAAGTTTTCTTTTGATTGGTTTGTATATTTATGGTTGCTTAAGGTTGCCTTATTGTTCAATTTTCCTTCTTTGTATGGCCAGAGAGAGGTACAGGGAAAACTGTTATGTTTTTGTTCTGTAATATTCAAACTGGGCATCCATGTTTTTGTTCTTCTTGATTTTTATTTTTTGTCAACCTTTCTCTTCCCTCCTTGCTCAATACCAAAAATAGCTTCTAATTCTTTTATTATGACATGCTGATCGAGTATCACCTGTATTTAACTGCTGTAATCTATATATGTTCCCAGACATCATGATGATGATGATGATGATGATGAGATGGTTGTGAATGATCAGGATGTGCAGAGACTTGTCATTGTAACCCAGGTATTAGTATTTTCCAGAAAATTTTTATACTTGTAGCAGGGTATGTACATACCATTTTCTTTGGTGGGTATGCATATACCATAACATTTCAATCAGTGAAATGATAACTTAGATGATTCTATACTACATTTGTTTAACTTGGTCAAATATGTGTCTATTACTTGGTATTTTAATCCTTATATAGTCTACCTTACTACTTGATGTTCTTAAGAATTTCGGACTTGTTCCAATATTGAATTGATTAAGCAAATGTACATGTTTCAGTTATAGACTGTCGATCTGAAACAACAAGAACGATTTATCATGTCTTCGATGAGACCAGTCCTTTACGTATGGAATATTACCTATTGTTATACAAGAATATGAGGACTTTGAAATCATTAGTGATTTCCACCTCAAGGTTGACATGTTTCTCTAGCAATTAATGGAGGAAGATCCTCCATTATCTAGGGTCATTTTCAGTTGGAAGTTCACTTTGAAAACTTTGGAAATATATGCTCTTCTTAGAATTGTACAGAGGGTTGTTTTAGCAATCTTAGTATTATGGAGTGACAATGATGGTTATCTTTACTATGCCAAATAATGTTCTTGAACTTTTAACCTGCATATGACTACTCTACCAAATCTTTTAGTATTCTTCATGAGAGTTTACCCCCATTTCCCATCAAAATATACCGGTTGAATTAATTGATCTTGAAAAAAAAGCAACACACGGTGAATAGTAATGTCTCCTTAGCAGTATCTAATAGATTTCATCTCAGTGTATAGACCAAGTTTTTCAATCCACCTTATTAATGGTACTTGGAAATTGAACATTTGCTACCATTTTTTATAATTCAAGGAAATTGGATGATTTTTCATTGTTATTCTGTTCACTATACTTGTGCATGCATCTCTGCATAGGCGTGTAACTATCATTCATGTTTGCATATGATCAATGCTTGTGTGTATGAATGGACTATGTTTTATTGACATTTTTGTCACATTGCATCTTTGGTATGCAGAACACCATAGTGACTGAAGGATCAAACTTGGGTGGTAAAGATTCAAAATCCATGTCAAATGAACTTGCTCATGCAATAAATGATGGCCTCTATTTTTATGAGCAGGTTGATTTTATCCTCTAGTACTTCTGTGCTGGTTATATTGTTGCAATTGCTACTGCTTCTATTTGTAGTCCATGGCTTCATATAAAAAGTTCTGAAACACTTCTAAATCTCAGGAATTGAAAACTAAGCGATCAAACTCTCGGAAGCATAATTCTAGTAGTGAGAACAAAGATGGGACCACAGCATCTACCTACAGTGGTTCAGGAGTCTGGGGTCTGAAAGGCAGTGGAAGTTCTGAAGCCAGTAGCCATGAAGAATCTGGAAACTTGAATAATCTAAGGAAGCAAAGTAAAAGTTTCCCCAAGCATCATGCATCCCACAAGCAGCGGTTCTTTTCCACCAATTATCGAAATCACAGCACTGGTCGCAATGCTATTGGGCTAATATCAGAAAGTCCACCAAGTAATTCAGTGGGATTTTTCTTCAGTTCTACTCCTCCTGAAAATCATGGGTCAGTGCAAAATAATTTTCACTACTTTGAGTTTTTGCCTAAGTTATGTGCTAGCTCAGTGACATTATTCTCCATCTCTCTCTTTCTGGACTTTCCTTTTTGAGAGACTACAATTTGAGTAATTAATGGCTTCAGAATAATTGATGACACTCTTTTTTTTACATGCTTCTTTTGAGGGGACCTTAAACGAGATTACTGAAATTGGGGGGAGGAGGGGCTTGGAATGTGCGATATAACTACAAACCTTGTGGGTGTTTGACTTGGTCTGTTAATTCATTAAATTGGTATGCTTCTGAGTACAGTACCAGGTGTTCAAAGTTGAGTGGTTTACCACATGGTGTATCGGGCAGTAGTTCACCAGTGGGTTCCATGCCCAAGTCGTTTCCAGTGTTTCACCATCCCAGCCATCAGCTTTTAGAGGAAAAAGGCTTCAAACAGCAGAAGTAAGTTGTATGTTGGTGCATAACTGTGTGTGCATAATGTGTGTATGGGCATGCAGATTTCTTGTAGAGAGAGATGGGGATGATTGATCATGGTTGCTTTCTTTTAGGTACCTAAAATATCATAAGCGGTGTCTTAGTGACAGAAAGAAGATGGGAATTGGTTGCAGCGAGGTGCCTTTCTGAACCACCTCTGTTAATAATTTTACTAGTGAAGCTAAGATATTAATCCCTATTCAATTAATCAGATTCTTAGAGTTGTTTTTTCTGTGGTTTGAAATTTCTTCATATTGTTTTGTTTGACCTACTTGTCCATGCAGGAAATGAATACGTTGTATAGGTTTTGGTGTTATTTCCTCAGAGATAACTTTGTCCCTTCTATGTATAATGAGTTCCGAAAATTGGCCTTGGAAGATGCAGCTGCTAACTACAACTATGGGATAGAGTGCCTTTTCAGGTTCTATAGGTAGTAATAAGTTTATGCCTCTCTTCCAATTCAATATGCTGAACCATCACAAATTTGTCACTCACTTTTGATGATCATGTTTATTTCCAATTGTTCACGCTGTTTGTGTGAAGTCAATTTGGTTTATATGATTAAACTGTTTTCCATTTTCAGTTATGGTCTGGAGAAAAAATTCAGGGAGGATTTATATAAGGACTTTGAAGAGCTCACCCTCGACTTCTACCAAGAAGGCAATATTTATGGCCTTGAAAAGTATTGGTAATACTTGAAACCTTCTGAATTTTTTTGAGAATGCATTTTATTTCTCAATTCAAACTTTGTGCAAGGCTTTTGAATTACTTACCATGTATTGTAAGAACTTTTTCTTTTGACACATTAATATGTCTTATTGTGTGTGTTATGAAAGTGGTTACAGAAAGTTTATAGAACTAGATCTGGAAGGATGAATACTCATGTTCAAACATGATTGGACTAGTGATCCTTTCTTTCATGAGATCATTGAAAAGGTAGATAGTGAAAAATGATGTGCAAGTGATTTCTCATCAAATATATGGTTGAAGTTTCTGATGCTGGCTTCAGCTATGTTGCACAGCTGGACTCTTTATGCAGTAAATAATATAACCAGGTTTATATATACACAATTGAGGTTGACTATTGAAGGTTGTGTTACTGGAGCTAAAGATGGTATAGTACTTTGATTCTTCTGAGGTCTTTTATTCTCATTTCTAAAATGCTGGCATTTTTGCAAATATGTTGACCCACTAGGAGTTAGTAAACATATCTCTTGAGGGCAAGGCTTGTATCTTGTTCTCCAATTCAAGAAAGATGGCTTATCACAATATATGAATTTGTCATTGCTTTTGTAGTTAGTTTCTGCTTTGTGTGTTAGGGCTTTTCACCATTATCGCGAGCAGCGTGGTCACAAAGAACCACTAAATAAACACCCAGAACTGGATAGATTGCTGAGAGAAGAATATCGAACGCTGGAGGACTTCCCCAACAAGAACAAATCGAGGAAAGATGACAGTCATTAGCTGGGAAATGTGCCATTTTTGGTCCTTGTGACATTTTTGAAAGCTGATTTCTAGCAAAGAGATGGAGCTAATGGGCTGCATGTATAATGGTATAGTGAGTGAGAGATGGTGTTGTTGTACATTGGGAAAACAATAGCCATCTCTGAGGGCTGCTGCTGCTGATCAATGAGGTTTTGATTTCAGGGGCCCTTCAGTTTTTGTTG
This sequence comes from Pinacopodium congolense, assembly GCA_028565735.1. Lineage (NCBI taxonomy): Eukaryota > Viridiplantae > Streptophyta > Magnoliopsida > Malpighiales > Erythroxylaceae > Pinacopodium > Pinacopodium congolense. Next base: position 5,334,626 of record JAOXYD010000135.1, read on the forward strand.
TACTGGGGTTCTGGAGTTGTCTGCATGCATTTGAGAGGTGCCATTGCTTTTTCCCTCTTAAAATTCTCCAGTGTTGTACATATCTGAACTAGAAACTCAACCCAGAAGAAAAAAAAATTGTTTTATAAAAAAAAAAAACAAAGATGGAGAAAACAAACTGAAGAATGAATGTTGTACTTACCTTGTGAAAAGTGAGCAAATAAGAGAATCAATTTTTAGTATTTTGAAGATTGTTTGTTCATTGATTATTTAGTTTATTTTGTGGTGACCTATGAACTATTCCTGGAACGGTACTACAATGGTAATGAATTTTAAGCAGATATTTTGAAATTGCGCTCTCCGGTACCTAATGCACGCCTTATTTTGATTGTATAATACATATCATTTTATTATCTCTGAATTTTTTTAATTTATCAAGCAATTTTTTGTTTAAAAAATATCACTCGTATTTTATATTAATTTAAAAAAACTAAAAATATTCTGATATTATGATTGTGAAAAAATGCTGATGTAATAATTGACGCGATAAACTGATTATGAAGCAGTGTTGATGTGATATGATGAATGAAGTGACAGATAATGAGGTATGGTGCAATGTAATTTTTTTTAAATTAAGGGGGGAAATTTTTTTAAAGTTTAGAGGATGTAAGGAATTTTTTTAAAGTTCAAGCAAGTATTTGATAAATTGATTAAATTATAAAATAAAGTTTATTCTATTTTAAAAAATATTTATTTATTTTTATAATATTTATATTAAAAATAATATTAGGATAAAATTTTTAAAATTTTGAATAAAGAAAATAATTATTTCAAAAAGACACATTTCAATATCTCCACTTCACTATAGATATGAATTAATAAATAATCAATTAATAATATTTTTTATTTATGCCTTAAATTAACTTCAATTTATTTATTTATTTATCAGTATAAAAAAACTATTAATTAATAAATCCAATTAAATTAACTCTAAAATGTATATTTATGTTTATAATAATTATATTAAAAATAAGCTTAGGATAAAACTTTCAAAATTTTGAATAATGAAAATAACCATTTTAAAGAGATATATTTAAATATCTCTACTTCACCATACATATAAATTCATAAATTAATAATTAATAATATTATTTAGTTATATTATGAATTGAAGCTGTATATGTAATTGGAGTTACTAATTAACAATTTTTTTAGTTATATCTAATTAATTCATTAATTAATTTAAGGCATAATTAAAAATATTATTAATTCATTATTTATGAATTTGTATGTATAGTGAAGTAGAGATATTGAAATATATCTCTTTGAAATAGTTATTTTCATTATTCAAAATTTTGAAATTTTTATTTCAAGATTATTTTTAATATAATTATTATGAATATAAATATACA
>JAOXYD010000135.1:5344220-5355202 GCA_028565735.1 Pinacopodium congolense
CATATAGGCTAATTGTTGATGTATTTATGCAATATGAATTGTTTTAATGTGTTTGATGTGTTTAAGTTAATTGAATTTTTTCTTGAAGTTGTTTATGGATGTATGAATGTGTTTGAACATCTTTGTGTTATGAATTTTGGTTTATCTATGATTTAATAGTTGATTGAAAAGGTTTTCTAGTTGGTTAAAATGAAAATTTTTCATAATCAAGGCAATTCTTATGTTTTGAATTGATTGAAATGTTTTGTTGATGTCAACAGCCTTAAATTATGCTTTAAAACTTGTTTAAAGTCTTGTTTAACATTAGGAATTTGTTTGGAAAGTTTTGGAGTTAGTTTGGAGTATTTTTCATGTTTTTCTGGACATAAAATGGTAGGCTGTTCATCCTTAAATGGCGGGCTTCAAGGGTGCCGTTATACCCTATTTTCCAGAAGCCATCAATGGCGGGATGTTCTTAGAACAACGGCGCAGTTGATCGGCCCATAGAGTGTTGTTGATCAGTTAGACTCTAACGACTAGTTTCCCTTTTCGGACTTAACAACTTTTTAACCTCCTAAACGACTAGTTTTTATTCCTAATGACTCTAAACCTCTTCCAACACTATATATATGCTTCTTAAATAGATTTAACAAGTTTTAGATGCCCTAAAAACAACATTACAAAGATCAATCATTCAGATATTCAAAGCTTTCCTCATTTTCTGTACAATTTTCATTCAATTTCTATTTTTATGTTTTAAATCAGTTTACTGTGCTGCAAAATTTGTGTTTTCTATTAGTTTAGATATAGAAAAATCCTAGAAAGGTTTCAATTGATTTTTTTCATTCATTAATTTGTCTGTTTCAAGCTTTCAAAGATCAACATACCAAAACTGTCTCTATTTGGGTTAAACGTTTCTGAACTTTTGTGTTCTTCAATTCTGAGCTTGCAAAACTATTTTTATTGATTCAAAATTATCATACACGTTTTTCTTAAGGTATCAAGAGTGCATGGGATCTTTTACTTCAATTATTAAGCACTCAAATCATTTTTTTTTGCTCAAATAACACAGACTGTTCAAAGCTGTCCAAACTGATGTGTTTTCTTTGTAGCTTCTTTTTTTACTTCAATTTTGTGCTTTACTTAGTTTATGGAAGAGCAAACTTATTGTTTTCAGTTTTCTTAGGGTCTTAGTATTGTGCTAGTATTTTTGTTTCAATTTTTTAGTCATTATATTATTTTTTTGAGCTTGAGTTTTGCAGGTTGCTCAAAACTATCCAGGTTTGATAGTCTTGACTTTGTGCTTAGTTTTGATCATTCAAATGATGTGATAAAATTGTGTTTGCTATTGAAATTTGTTTATAACATATAGATTGATATTGAAGTAGGTTTATTGCATTTAATTTACATAATTTCATTGATCAAATTCGTGTGTTTATAGGCTATAACATTAAGACATCATATTTTGGATAGATTGCATTGTTTAATCTGATTGTTTGATGCTATAATCACGTTTTTAGTGTTTCAACTTGGTTGTTTATGTTCTATTGAAGTGATAGGAGGCTAGATATAATTTTGGTTTGCCTCTAGAAGTTTCAGAATTGAGGTTATTGCATGAGCATTAGAGAAACACCATAGAAGGTGCGCTTAGGTGACTAAAATTAGGGGATTAACTTTAGTTGGTTTATTGGCTGCTCTTTGCCATTTAAAATAGAGTTGATAGGTTACGCTTGACCTGTAGAAATCAATATTTGAATTGCATTAATAATTGATTATGAATTGGATTGGTTTAGGCCTTAATTGTGCATTGAACATTCTATATTGCATTAGTTGCATTTGAGCCCTTATCTTGTGTTAATTTTGATCAAGGGTGTCATAATCTATATAAGCTTGGTTTGAAACTCGAGGGAGCTTGTTTAAGGGCTGTCTGTGTAGGACAAAATCCATAAATTGTGGTTGGGTTGTAAGGCTCCTCTTTTCCATAAAAATATTGTTGTTCGGGTTACTCTTCACCCATTTAAGTAAGATTGTGATAGGTTCCTCTTGACCTTAGAATTTAAGATTGTTGCATAGGTTTCTCTTGACCTTAGAATAAGATTGGATTGGGTTCCTCTTGACCCTTGTAATTAAGATTGTGATAGGTTCCTCTTGACCTAGAACAAGATTGTGTAAAGGTTCTTCTTGACCTTAAATCAAGATTGTTGTAAAGGTTCCTCTTGGACTTTAACCAAGATTGTTGTTAGTGAATTTCCAACAAGTAGTTGGAAAGAGGACATAGTCTATCTTTGTGGTAGGCTCACCTCTATAAATCCTTGTGTTCATCTATTCCCTAACTCTCTTATATTTATGCGTTTGTTTTTGTTTAATTATTGATTGAATTTGCTTGATATTGACATAAAGTTTGATTTCCATTTGAGTTGAATTTTGGTTAGAGATTGCATTGTATTTAAATTGGCCTAAGGTGTTTAAAGTATTTTAATTCCGCAATAGTTTTTAAACACCCAATTCACCCCCCTCTTGGGTGCCATAAGGCTAACAATATGGTTGCTACTGCCATCATGATAGCTTTGTAAACCACATTGTAGAGACTAACTTGTCTCGTGTCAGTTAGTTTCACTTGCCTGCTAATTTTAGGAATCAAAACCAAGAAAGTCTTGTTGATTTCTTGATCCTAGTCTCCCATTTAAAGAAAATTTTTTATCATATTGTAAACCTTCTTTCAAATAGTGACCCGTTGAATTATGTAAAAAATTGGTTGGAGACCATTAGGGCCTGGGACTTTGGAGTTACCCATAGAAAACATCGCTCAACGAACTTCCTTAATCGAAACCTCTCTCTATAAGGAAACTTGTTCCCAACTCTCTAAAGCTTTAAACTTACAACACTAAGAGTTCTTAGTGTTAGAGTCGCTATTATCAGTATAAAGATTAGACAAAAACCTAACTATCATTTCTTGGAGAGAATTTTGATCATGAACCCATTGCCTATTATCATGTTTCATCACCTCAACTCTGTCTTTCTTTCTCCTAATGATTATACCCATATGAAAGAATTTAGTGTTGTTATCCCCAAGCTGAATCCGCTTCAAATGGAATTTTTGAAACCAAATGATTTCATCCTAATGAAGAGTTTCTTCTAATTCCTTTTTAAAATCATTTCTTTTTTGACAAGGTAATCTGAATTATTGTTTATCGCTTTTTCTTGTGAGGACAATACCAAACTCATAATTATTCCAATGCTGCACTTTTGTAGTGAAATTTTCAATGGTCTCTATAAGCAAAAGATCTTCAGGCCGATTGTCTTTAACAAATTGGTTAAAGTGAGGATCCAAGAGCCAAAGAGTCTTAAATCTAAAAGGTTGAGAATGTCTATTCGAGGGAATAATACTAACATAATTCAAGCATATAGGTTTATGGTGTGACTTGAGTCTTGGGAGATGGTTGACCACTTCTTCAGAATTCTTGATCCACTATAGTTAGTTATAAACATCTCTCTCAAGTCTTTCTTTAGAATTGCCTCTTTCCTACATGAACATAGGACCTAAAAATCCAACATCAAACAAGTTAGCATTGTCCATAAAATTTTAAACCTGACCAAATTTGTAATTGTTAGTTGTAACTCCCTTTTCTTAATTATTACATAAGTAAACATTGAAATCCCTGATCATTACTTATGACTCTTTTATAATGGTGCTTAAGTGAATTAAGTTATCCCAAAGTTGCTAACAAACTAAGGGGGTAAGACTCACATAAATAGTTGAATAATAACCTTGATCTTCTTTACTAGTCCATTTGAAATGAATATATTGCGAAGTTTACTCAATTACATCAATGTTGATGTTTGAATCATTCTAAGTGACCCAAATTCCTCTAAAGAAACCAATCTTCTTTAATTCACTGCTTGTAGTGGATTTTTTTGAAATTCTTAACTACCTTCTCCTCACTAATACGTAGCTCTACAATAATAAAGATGTCAGGATTAGTATAGAGACATAATTCATTAAAAACATGACAAAAGGAGTGGTTATCAACCCCTTGACAATTCCAACTAATAGACATAATAAAAATATAATTAATATAAGGATATGGTTAAGAAGTAAATTAGTAAAATGCAAAATCATTTTCCTTAAACTTGATCAAAGACTTCAAGTAAGTCTAAATTCTGCACTTGATGACCCTCTTTCTCATCTATTTTATATTATTTCCTGGTGACTTTACGAGGGATACTACTAGGATTGCTTGTCATAATACGACTACTTTTCTTAGTTTGGTCCTGTGGTTTTCTAGCTTCGAACACAATAAGCTGTTTGTTGCTATTAACATCCTTCTGTTCATTAGTTTTATCATTGTTCCTTGGGCATGAATTCATGAAGTTTTCCTGATTGGGTCTATAAGAGTTAAAAGGGTTCTGGATCACACTGTTGGAGATTCTAGGATGGTTTGCCTTAAGCTTCTCCATTTAGTTATTTTTTATAAATTGTTGATGGACTGTACGTGCAGAGGTATTAATCCTGGGTTTAAACTTACTATTGTTGGATGACCCTTTATTCTTGGTTCTAGCCTTCGAGCAATTAGGGCAGCCCTTAATACAAGCTTGCTTTTTTTTGCCTAAACTTCCTTCATTAAAAACCCCTTCATTCTTTTTAACCAAGTTGCTATTGGTGTTTGAAAATTCGTTGTCCTCAATATTCTCTAATTTAATAAATCTTGAGCTAGATCCCTTCGAATCAGCTCCATAAAAGTTATTACAATATGTGGTTTTGCTTTTCGTTTTGGGATTTCTCCTTCTCCGCCGTTAGGCCACCATCTAAGAGCCAAAACTTGCCTAATCATCATCATCATCAAAATCCTTCTTCTGGTTCAAATCAATGCTGAAATTGTTTTGTTGTCTTGTCTGGTCTTAAGCGTTTTTTCTGGTTTCATCATGAACGCCATCAGTTTGCTCAGTATTATATTCTTTGGGTTTATCTGAGAAAAAGTTTTGATTATCGCTAACTTTTGGCAATAAAAACAAAACGAAGGGAGACCCTCATATTTGATCATCTACCACAAACAATCAAGTCTGGAATGAGGAAGAAGGGGTTTGCTCAAAGTTAATTCCAGGGCGATACGAGCAAACCTACCCCTTTTAGAGATTTGCATGTTGTAATCTATTTTACTTATAGAGCCTATCAAATCTTTCATTACTTGAAGAATTACATTGCTATAGTACTAAATAGGGATGTTAGGAAATCGAATCCACATTGAAACCTAGAAATTTTGGCCATCAAAGTACAAAATTTTGGATACCATCTCTGTACAGACAAATAATGACCAAGAATAATGCAGGGTCCCTCAAGAAGTGTGTTCTCCATGTCACTAACATTGTGAAACTTATTGACAAAGAAACCATTCTCAATATCTATAACACGGTAGTCATCTGCTGACTTCCTAAGAGCTTTAATTTTTATATAAAGAATATGATATTTGAGTGAATGACCTGTAAGTTTCAAGATGACTGCTTATTCCTAAGGCTTTCTTATTACTTCTTGTATATTTATTAAGGTTATGATTAGAGGACCTTTGTCATCTTCTGTAACCGTTATATCACCTTGTTTAAGAACATAGTCTTCTTCTTCATTCTCTGAAAACATGTTAAGAACTTTATCATTGTTAAAGCCATAACAACCATTCAATATATATAGGAGCTTAAAAACCTAATGGAGAGCAGATTTTCATCATTCTTGAAGGCTCTCTCTTGGGCAGACCCTTTTCTTTTTATTTTCTTAAGTTTTAGGATTGTTTTTCATTTCTTTTCTTCTTGTTTCATGTCAAGACCTTAGATTTAGTTGTTTAGGTGTTGAACCCTGGTTTATTTGTGTTGTTATTACTGTCTTTTCTATTTTTATTTTATTTTATCATGTATTTCACTTGAGTTATGTTAAATGTTTGTTAAACCTTTGTTTTTGTTTGTTTAATTTTAAATCCTTATTTGCCAGCCTTGTTAATCTTTATTTCCTTTATGATTTCTAAATTTTATTCTTTGTTTAGTTCAATTTCAAATTATATTTATGTTAATTTTAGTACGTTAGCTTAATTTTAATTGATTTGAAGGTATTTGATAGATTTATGGATGATAATTGTGAGAATCGGAATGAGTCTTGAATGGAGCATTGTGATTTATGCTATGATTGAGTTGAAATTCAAAATTAATGTCACGAATTAGGTATTAACTTATAGAATTGACCATCCTAGGTGTAATTTCTATTTCATTTGTGTTTTTAGCTTTTGATCCGTAAATGACATTGGCGAAAACCTTAAGTGGTGATAGGTTAATTGTTTTCATAGGCAAACTTAACCAATTAGTCTAGGATTTCATTCTCTAAGTTACATAGTCTGAGCTAATGTGATTATTGCTTAGGCTAATTATTTCCTAATTCTTAATGTTGTTGCATAACTAAATTTAGAAAAATTATTCTAAGTTGTCACGCAATTAAGGGTAAGTTTTCTATCGTATAAGACTTATTTAAAAATGGAGGAACTTATGATGCAAGAGCTTGTTTGTATCTATAGGCTAACATCTTAGACATAACACAATTTACATATATTTGATGATCGATTATAATTCATGAATTTAGAAAAATCTTCTACCAATCTTTTCACTCTTATTAGTTGTTTCTTACTTTTTTACTTTAGTTTTGTTAATTGTCTTAACTTAGTTTAATTTCTTTCCAACTAGGGTTTCTTTCATTTTCTTTTTATTTTATGCAATATAAGGAATAGTGTAAGAATACTACTAACTATCTGTGAGATTAGCTCTGACTTGCCCTACTATATAGTAGGTTAGGTAAAATTTATTATTTGATGGTTCGTGAAAGACCTACCAGTTTCGTTGTTAGTTTCCTTTTGAACATTTATGCCATCCAATGTTTTAACTTTTGTATAGTCTTATCATGTTTTAATTCTAATTCATGTATTTGATTTTGCAAACCTTCTTCAGCACGTCTCCAATCTTGAGCTCGAGTACCTTCAGCCCTTGATTCCTTCACTGGGTTTGGAACAACTCTAATACTTATTTGATGTGAAATTAATTTGGTTTTGATTAAAAACAAAAAATGAAGAAGAAGTCGTGATTAAATTTAACTGAAAACAGCAAGAATAGTAGAGAAAAGTACAAAAAGAGGAGAGGTAGTTAATTGTTTCACAATTGGCTTTCCCTCTTTCCATCTTCCTTCTCTTTTAACGATTGAAAATAATTTTAATATAAAAAGCAATTAAATTGTGACAATGCCCTTTGATCTAATCGTTAAGGTCATTACAAACTATGACATTGTATTATTTATTTGGCTATCAATTGTATCTAAAAGCTAACGTTTCATCTTTTGTGCTACAACATTATCATCTTCTTCTTTCCACTCTACCACCCTTATCCCTACTCTTACTCCCTCAACATCTTCATTTATTCTACTTCATTTCTAGTTGCATCAAGTTCCCATTGCATTTCTACTATTTCATAGATCCAGGTTACTGGTTCCATTCTTTCCGATTTCATAAAATTTGTCAATTGTGATTTAATTCATTTTGGTTAAGAAGTTAGGAGATGAGATTGTGTATTAGTGTATAGACTTGTTGCAAGAGACAGTTGTTGAACTAATGGTTTCGAAGGACGTTGAGAGAGAGAAAGAAAGGAGAATGGAGAATGGAAAACATATGTGTATATTTGGTGCGATAAACATTTATTAGAGAGAGGGAGAAAGAGAAAGAGAGAGACCAAATAGAGATGGAGATAGAGAAATAGAGGAGAAAAAAGAGAGAGAAACGAGAGAGGAAGAAGATAAGGGTAAAAAGGGAAGCTAATGAAATAGGGGTATACTGGTAATATTAGTACTAATTAAAGAGGAGATTTAATTATTTAATATGTTAGCTTGAATAAAGTCTAAGACAAATTTTTAGATATTTAGATTTTAATGATAGATTCGAGAAGCTGCTTAGACCTGAGTAATTAATTAAAATTTAAAAATATTAGGTAAGAGATTAATTAGAATGTGTTCTTATTTCGCGAGAATTGTGTACTATATGAATACTGTGAATTTTGACATGAGTGATTAATTAAATTGTACTTCTATATTTTGATTTTATGTATATCTTAGAATATAAGATATGTGAAATTATAAATTATTGAAATTTATATAATAAACATTTTGATTAAGTGAAAGATACAATTGTATGAATTTCATGCCATGAGTGTTATTTAATGCATGACACAAATGTGTTTCGTATATAACATTTAACATAAATTACGAGATTATAAATATGGGAATTTGTAAAATAATGTATGGATAAGGAATTTCATGACAAGGAAAGATTAGATGGAATTGTTATATATTGAGAAATAGAAAGAGATAATAAAATTGTGGCTTACTTAGGATAAGATATATTCAATACTTAGTTTGTGTTGATGGAAGGGTAAGTGATACTAGATTATGAACATTTTGGTAAGCACTTATTCATGAAGCAGGTGATTGGATGTCTTGAGTTCTAAAGGTATTTTGTGTGCTTCAACTATAAGTGGTAGTGGTGTCGGGGTATTCTAAGTATTAGATAAAATCCTATGCTAGTTGGTTAGATACTAAGATGGTGTCAAGGTACTTGATACCAATGAGAAGTACCTTCTGCCTATTGATTTTATTTTGTATATCCACATAAAGATTGATATGTGATGATGATGATGAAATAATGATAGGTTGGTAGACCATTGAATATAGTCCTATAAGATTAAGCGGTGCTCAAATAGGAAGAAGATAAAATATATATTAATATTCAGTAAATAATGAGATTTTATATAAAATTGTAACATATCCAATATGTACGATCAATATGATTTTATGATGATTTTTTGGATAGATGATGTATGGTATAAGGTTGATATATTTTATTTGTTATTTAAAATGTATTATACAAATGGGTATATTCTAGTTACCCTTATTGAGTTGATGCCTTACTCTTTTCTCGCTAAAATTTTTAGGAAATAAGTAGTAGAGTTTAATAATTTCCTTAGTGCTTAATTCTCTGCATCGATAAGGTTATAAGTGTGTAAGTCAAGTCAAAGAGTTGTTGCAGTTTTATTATTCTGTGTCTAGATCATATAAGTGATATTATCTTTGTCAAAATTATTCATATATTTGTTTATATTAGTTATCACTTCTTTGAGTAATTGGTATATTTGATAGATTAAAAGAGACTTGTTATTTGATTTGGATTTTATAATTTGTGAAAAAGTGTTACTGGGATATAGGAAATTTTATGATTGAGAATTTATGTAAGGGTGTTTACATTAGGCGTATGAATTTGAAATTTTTGTCAAAGGGGTTACATTAAATGGTTTAAGAACATGTGAATAATGGAGGTATTACATTAGATAGTAACAGAGTAGGTATACCTTCATATGGATAAATTAGAAAGGTTGGTCCAACGATGTGATTGTTGGCCTAGAGGCGAATAGGGAAGAGTCAGTTAATGTGATTCATACTTGAATGTACCTTATCAAACATGTGTAGGTCTTAGCCAAATGGTTGCATATGCGTACATATCTACCTATTGAGTGAGAGATGTGAAAAGATGGCAAACTTCTACGTTGTCATTAGTACCATTCTTTTGGTAAGATTGTTAAAGTTTTGTTAGTTCCATTTATTATAGTTTTGGAGATGTGATTTCTTATGATATATAGATTATAAATTCATGTTATGAACCTATTTTTAGGATTGATTTATGGGTCTATGATTCACTATAGGATCAAAAGATGGAAACTTTTGTTTGTTAAAGTGTCGACCTTTCGACCTATATTGAATTGAAATTAAGGGCTTATTAGAGAGAGCCTTATGATTTCTAAACTTTGGGAGTTCAAAAACTTGAATCAAAATTCTATTTTTCTTATTTCATATAAACATAATGTTTATATATTACAAGTGAGGATAGATTAGTCTTTAACTCTTAAACCCCACTTTCCATTCATAAAAACGCTTAAACAACCAAAATAAGAACATTATAGAATCAGTAATAATATCTGAATAAGAAATATAAGGAAACTTAATTTAGAAAATTGACTTTTTCTTCCCATGTGGAAATATCTTGTAAACGAAGATTAATTTATGAGATTTAAGGGTAGTGTTTTCAACATCTATAACGTTGCTCATAGTATTGGTCTCCCCTTAAAAAATGCACTCGTCCTCAAGTGCTAACGAAGGAAACTGCTGGAGTAGAGAATCCACATCTTTCCATGAGGCTTCAATTGTAGAAAGTCCATCCCAATGAACTAAAAGTTGTTTTGTTTTACCCTTAATTCTAGAATTTAGAATAGCTTGTGGAAAGGGTAGGGTTGCGTATGTATTCATGTTAGGTAAAGATGATTGCATTTGATCATAATTACTGATAAATTTCTTCAAACAAGACACATAAAAATTAGGTGTAATTTCACAGTTAACTTCAATTTCTAAGCAATAGTACCAAAATTTCCCCAAATATGAAAAAGGCCATGAAATTTTGGAGCAAGCTTTCGATTCCTTTGAGCACCCACTCAAGGCAAGGAAGCAGTGAGAATGTAACTTTAGCAAAACAAAATCACCTACCTCAAAGGACATATCTCGATTATAGGAATTATAACAGGCCTTCATCATTTGTTGAGCCTACAATAGTCTTGAATGCAATTCATCTAAAACAACATTTTTAACATATATTTCATAATTCAAGGCCTCTAGCTTAGTTGAACTAGCATAATAAGATATAAAGTGAGGTGAAATTCAGCTATAAACCAATTTAAATGGTGTAGTGTGCAAGGAAGAGTGGCAACTCATATTATAATAATTTTTTGCCCAATCAAGCCAATTAAACCATAGTTTTAGTTTGTCACTTGTAAAAAATCTCAAATACATCTCATAGGTATGATTAATAATTTTAGTTTGTCAATTGTAAAACATCTCAAATACATCTCATATGTATGATTAACCAACTTAGTTTGGCCATTCGATT
>JAOXYD010000135.1:5365377-5380369 GCA_028565735.1 Pinacopodium congolense
GAGTGAGCTTTCTACTATTGGGCACTCTTTAATCATTCATACGCAAAGGTCACATCATTTGAAGGATTCCTAATAGGGGGTGTAACTCTTTTGTTTTGTTGCTCAAAATAGCTTCACGAGAAAGGGAAACAACTACTAAGGAGGACGTTAGATAAAGGGTTTCTCATTCAATCTTTCACCAAATCAGGGCCTTGTCATGTGACCTAATAGTGGATCCCATCGCAACCAAATGGCGTATAAAGACGTCCACTCGCTCAAATATCTGATACTATAAATAAGCAAAAGACAGCGAAGTTCTGCATCTTTGACATAAAATAAGATTTACAGGGAGAAGAAATATGAGGCCGAAACAATGGTCAAATTGGGCAACTACTATAGTCGTCAATTCCAACTCAACTTCCAAGTGAGAAAGCTTCCAAAAAACGTATTATATAGTTGGGAAAAGAAGGGAGCAGTGACAGGTGCGCAAGCCTAACTTTATAAGAAATACCACATTATTATAAAGGTGCTACCGTAAACAGCTACTGACAAAAGAAACAACTGGTATTTTTTGATGATCAGAGAATCAAATTAAATTACGAATATAGCACTTCAAACTTCAAACTAAAGGCTTCCGACCCTATTCAGGAGTAAAAGTACACTATACCACAAAGACTGCATGAGATCTGCCAGGGATACTAAACTTTTGAATATTAACAAAATTAGTTATCCATAAACAGGAGATCCAATTCTCCCAATTGTTCTAGGTTTCATAGTACCAAAGACCAAAGAAAAATACCCAACATCAATGACACTAACAAACCAAGCTACTAAGCAAGAAACAGCACAAACAAGTAGATATTAAAGAAACAAACCACAAAATGATGCAAATGAGAGAGCAAATAGCCCAACCAAAACTAATAAAAGCAAAATGAATATGTCCTAGTGGGAAATAAAATTCTCATCAAACTTATCTGCCCTGTTTCCCTATTTGTTTTCATGCATTTAGATTTGTTATTTTGGTTTGAGTTCCTCCTCACTTGGCCATCATGACTTTGACAAACTCTTCATAGTTAATCTGGCCATCGCCATCCACATCAGCCTCGCGGATCATCTCATCAACTTCTTCATCAGTCAGCTTCTCACCAAGATTTGTCATGACATGACGGAGCTCAGCTGCAGAAATAAAACCATTTTGGTCTTTGTCAAACACCCGGAAAGCTTCCTTCAGCTCCTCCTCAGAATCAGTGTCTTTCATCTTGCGGGCCATCAGGTTCAGGAACTCCGGGAAGTCGATGGTTCCATTACCATCAGCATCAACCTCATTTATCATATCCTGAAGCTCTGCCTCAGTTGGGTTCTGACCCAATGAACGCATCACAGTCCCAAGTTCCTTAGTAGTAATGCAGCCTATAAGATAACGAGCATATATGAATGAGGCAATTAAACAACCTTTATGACAAACTAAAACAACTAAGGATCAACAGCACCACGCAAAGACATAACGGTACAAAAAGGGAAGGGTAAAATTCTAAGTAAGGCAAGTATCAAAGCATAGCGATATCCAAACTGATGTTCTTACACAAGGAAAATAGAGACTGCACAAAATGATCTTGCAATGCCAACTTCTTGGAAAAAGAAAGTTCTAAACTTGGGCTTAGGAAAGAGATTCACAATAAGTATCAACAGCGCATTAGATATCATATCTTGCCTTTCCATTTTATTCCTTTTGCAAAAGGCATCTACAAACAAGTATTTCAATGCCCACAAAGAATGATATTCCACATCTATCAATGGTTCTAACAATCACAGCCAACAACTGCTCAATTTCGTCCTCCTGACAATACATCTGCACCTCTCAAAGCTGATTTTTGACCATAACAACAATGCAACAGCCATCAAAGAGATTTATCGATAACGCACCAAAACTTACTCGATTTTAAGCCACACAAACAAAGCACACCGAATCAACGTAGAAATGAGTACAAAACGCATCAAGGATAAAACATTAGGTAGTGATTCCTAGGGTAAGATCATTTCATTACCCAATCACATTCCGTGACTCCTTTCGTCCTCTAATTCCATTCCCGATATAAATCCCGAGCTCCCAACATCCACCCCCAACATCAAACAAGTTGAAAGCAGCATCAAATTTAGGACTCACAACTGTTTAACCAAAATGATACAGCAAAACAACTATAGACATTGCAATCACAAAAGAAAAGTTCACAATCCACTCAGAGATCAAATCTTTTCTAATGCTATGGCACCTAACAAATTACGCACAGGAATCTAGTGTAAATAATTCAATCCATAAAAGATGAAAATGAAATGAACAGTACAGATCAAGCAAGAAATCACGTAAGAGAACGAAATGACAACACAGACAGATCTGAGAAAGAATAAAATAGAGTAGAGATCTATGAAAACAGACCATCGCCATCCTTGTCGAAGAGGCTGAACGCTTCCTTGAACTCAGAGATCTGATCGTCGGTGAGCTGATCGGCCATATCTTTTTTGTTTCACCGGAAAATTAAGGGAAGATAAATATAAAACAAAAAGCGAGAGAGAATGGGTCTCTCTTTGTCTCGATCGTGGAAAATAAATAGGCGGTCTATTTGGGCCTCTGGACGTAAACAAACAAAATGGGCCCCCTTTCCATCCCAAACTGTTTCATTCTCTACATTCTTTTAGAGCTAGAGCCTTTTGGTCTCATAAATAGATAAATTAGGATCTTAAATAAGCTTTTCCCAATTATGTTCGCAAAAAAATTGTTTGCTTTTGAAGTTAAAATCAAGGAATCAAGTTGCACATATTTATTTATACGTATAAACTAAAATTTTATTCATATCCTTAATTTAAGGACACAAAATTGGCTCTCAAAAATTGTATTGATGTGCAATATACAAAAATTAAGAGGATGTTTGGTATTGTTGTTGGTTTTGATTTTTAGTTTTGATTTTTATGTATTTGTATTGATTTTTTTAATTTTTATATTATTATTTTTTTGTTTTTATACTGTATTAGTATTTTTTATTTTTATACTGTTTTTCTTGATTTCTGTATTTAAAAAAACATAAACTAAAAATACAAATAAAAAATGAAACTAAACATAGCCTAAACCTACAAATTCACTAATTTAAATTTCAACTAGTTCACCTAACAATTTCCAAAAAAAAAAATGATTAGCAGAATTTGAAAATTTTAAATTTTTTATGATAAATTTTAAAGTATTTTTAAATATTTTTAGACTGCATTTACATTTTATTACTTAATTTTAAATCATTAATTTGTCAAATGATAAATTTTTTAATATATATTATAAAAATAAGGATGTCAATCTTTAGTTATAAAAACAAGGTTCTATCAAAACATAGGTGAAGACATAGATTTTTAATGTGTCTGAAAATATCTCCGCTGGAGTTAGATTTTCCAACAAAGGTGTCTTGAAGGTCAAATCTATGGCTTAGATTTTCCAACATTGTATCTTTTTCTAACGATAACAGATGCTGCTTATCTTCATTCACTGAATTCTACGGCCAAACCCAACTAGTTGCTTTTGAAGTCCACAATGTCAGCCTAGTCTTAATCAATCATCGAGAATAGGACCAAGTCACTACAATCAATTAATCAAATATCAGTCTCAATTTGTAAAATTCTTGAGCTACGCCTTTTTATCTAGAAGTCCCATATTCTTTTGCTTTTTCAAACTTACAATCATTAAAAAAAAAAAAAAAAGACCCTATAAGACCTTGCATCAAACTGTGAATTCCTTGCATTTGACGAAAACCAACTGCCATCAACTCAAGAGTACAATGAAAACCAAAATCATTTTTCCCCCCACTACGATTACATTCTAGAGAACCGACTTTGAACAGAAAGAAAACTTGAAATCTGAAATGTATGTCAACTACAAACAGGAGGACTAGTAGCAGATGTTCATACAGTTACGTCAAATTGAAAACGCTTTCCTTTACAAAGCCGACCACAAATAAGTGGGAGGATGCTACCTTTTGCGCGGTTTATAAAGAACAACTGTCACATATTTGGACTGGAATCTGTGAGTCATTCCCAAAGCAACCATTGACTGAGATGCA
The DNA here is from genome assembly GCA_028565735.1 of Pinacopodium congolense. Classification (NCBI taxonomy): domain Eukaryota; kingdom Viridiplantae; phylum Streptophyta; class Magnoliopsida; order Malpighiales; family Erythroxylaceae; genus Pinacopodium; species Pinacopodium congolense. The sequence continues at coordinate 5,369,454 of JAOXYD010000135.1, forward strand.
CAACCTTTCTCAATAAAAAGATGGTTGAGCACCACATGCTGAGGCTTGGAAGAAGAAGCTTCATCCGGATTATCCATACCGAGGACGGTTAGATGTAGCTGCGGTGGAACTACTGAAGGCTCCTTTGCAAAATCTTCTTCAGTTGGAAACGCGTGACTATAGGTGCTGTCTGGGGATGGTGGAGCCTCAAATTCCATCGCACTATCCAGATTTTCTGGCACGTAGTCCTGCATGAAAAGATGATTTTTTTCAGAAACTAAGTCAGCCATGACTTTACACAAACTTTACAATAGCTAATAGAAGGGATTGAATATGTCCCCAAGTCCTGCATGAAAAGACACGTTTTTCAGAAACTAAGAGGTCAATCACTTTATACCTCAACTTTACAGTAGCAAATAGAAGAAACATGTATATAAAAGAATAGGTGGTATGTGCATGCAAACAAGCAAGAATGGGACAGGATCCCTATTGCCAGCTCTTCTGGCATAAAGTGATTAATATGTTCCTAAGAAAGAGTAGAATGTGAAAAATAAGGATACTGCCAATCAAGGAAGAACTTTATATCAGGTGAATTCTGGAGGATGAAAGATCTACAATGTAAAACTAAAATGATTGAAAAGAATCCTTGCCACCAAGCCAACCAGATGTAGGAAGCAAAAAAGGGACAAAGTGTCAAATCACGCAAGAATATTTAACTAAATGTTCATTCTGCAGATACCACTTCAGGAAGAGGCATTATAAAAAACGTAACTGGATGTTTAGTTTTGGTGAAGTAATCATATCATAGGCTATATGACAAGATTTGTAAGATTTAGATTAAAAAAAAATAGAAAAAGTGTTAAGCCAATTTATGTGACCACTACTATTCAGATCCATGCCAAAAGGAATAAACCAGAACACCTTGGAATTTACCAAAGGTTATTTTACACCTGTAGCCCTGTCAAGCATGCATAACAAGACATAGCTGAAGATAGACATAGCTTCTTTCCCTCTATATGTGAAGGTGTGAGTATAGATGCATATCCTACACAATATCACACCTCATCTATTCATGCTATCCGAGGAGTACCAAACACAGATTCTCAAGAAACAAGTACTAAAAGAAATAGAAGCTCATAGTTAACATGCCTCCGATATGCCAGGCAGGACCAAAGCAAGATGCTTACATTAACATCAAGAAGATTACAAACATGACCCATTTCATCAGCCACGTGAGGAAAATCTGGATTATATCTCCACTCTCCATCCACAATAAACTTGTAATGGTACAAATCTTGTGGAAGGACCAAAAGAATAGAATAATCTTTGCCAGATCGTTGTAATTGCTTCCTGCAACAACAGACAGCATTCACAATCATCATATGTCACAAGCAGATTTCCTATAAAGATTGTTATGTCTCGATAATATTCCAAAGAATTAGGTGGTAGAAAGTTGCCTTGAGTTCCAGTTGTCCCAAGATCCCTCCACATATACATCAGAACCACCATGGTTCCAGGTGATAATGATAGGGACTCCTTTTTCAGTGGAATAATCAGCCATTCCATGTGAATCATTTCTCAGCATTTGATTCAAGAGAGATGGGCCATCAGCCCTTTGTAATGGAGCAACAGGAACCTGCAAATGCACAAAAGAAATACAGCAAATCAGCTAAAAGGCAATTAACCAGGGAGATGTAATTAAGAAAAACCCATATGCAACTACATAAACTTAATTTACTACTAAGTGCCTCATTTTTGCATAGATCAAAAGTTCCTCTCACATTTATTTTTCCCATAGGATCTAATTCTGGAAACAAAATCTGATGATCAGATTAACAATCAACTACATGAGAAGTACATAAACCTAAAACCACAACCATCACCACATAGTCAGTTATTCATGCACGCCCATAGTAGAATGAGTTAAGAGTTTATTTGAACTCGATGTAATGCAACTCTGACAATTTCATGTAGGTAAGCAGCGATTGCCACCGAACAATATTCTATAAGCACGCTATGCTTCACAGAATTCCATAAACCTCATGAAATGGGCATAAAGGGAAAGTAAAAAAAAAGCTTTTGAGATTTAGGCAACCTGAAGTCTGGAATCCTTCATAATTACTAACTGGAATCAGACCTACAATTAAACACCATAAAATTGATATAACAAGAAAATGGGGGTGCATAAGTACAATAATCAAGGCTCAAAAACTTGTAACAGAATAAGAAATCTAAATTAATGCTTATAACTTCTTAATTTTACTAAATGTCAGGAGTGAGCATATTTGTGATCTTTTCCTAGTCAAGCTCTTTGAAAAAAAAAAAATTTTCATTGCAATGCTCAAAGTTTTTGAATTGCACATGCAAAGATAAATGCTACACCCTTACAAGATGTTGGACAGCAATCCAATTTGGAAAATAAGTCCTGGGAGTTCCAATTCATTTCACAAACCATTTCATGCTATTAAGTAGCTCCCACTTTGCCACTTATAAAGCCCGACCACCCCCTTCTAACAATCATTCTCGTCATTTGTTTGCATCCCAAGACCAAATATCTTGGAATCCCAAAATCAAACATCACAGAAACCCATCTCTTCACGGTTTATCAAAACTTAATTACCCTTACCTTGCCTGGCAGAACCCTGCAAACAAGTGAGCTAACTGTTGCTACCACTAACTACATGCAAGCTCCAAGTCAATCCTCAGAAATTGCATCACAAAGCCAAACTAGCAACCATAATCTCAAACATCTTGGTCCAAGCATAAACTGCCAAAATTGTCAGTCCATAATTCCGAACTCACCCAAGGTCTCCATGCATTGCTCTCTCAGAAGCAATGATAATAAGGTTAGAATTCCTTTCTTTTCATTTGGATCTTGGATGGCTCTGTAGCATAGTAGGAGAAAATATTGCCATGTAGACAATCGTGACACTTGACATGATATTTACACTTCTTTAGATTACAAGTAGACATACATCTATCAATGAGTCAACTGTCAATGTGTGTAACCCATGGGTAGAAGTCTACTAAAAGTGATAACTAATTGTTCTTAATTATAACATTCCAAGTTGGAGTTGCGACAATAACGAAAATATGCATAGGAGGGAATTAGGAAAATTGTAAATATGAAATCACATCATCATTAAATGAGTATATGCTGAATAAATGCCCTTAATTAACCTTCCTATAAGAGTTGGAGAGTTGCAACAAGCAAAAGGAAAGTGGGATCAAGTTAGAAAGTTAAATAAGCCTAAGACCCATTAGGGAGGCTGCTCATCTTTGCAGATGTTTACTGAAACAGTTTGGTAGAAAATGCATTCAACTACCTAACTGTAGCTTTCAAGAAAAATATAAGTTGGACGGGTAACACATAAAGTTTCACGTTGGATTTATAAGGGTTAACATGTTCTTTTCATTTATTCAGTGATGTCTTGTGCATTTATAAAAGTCTCACTTCATTTTTGTTCGTTCATACAACAAAAGCTACGCTTAGAAGAGGATGATCAACACTGCCAAACTTGTCAACCTAAGTTCTCTTATTCTAAGACAAAGTACACAATTTTTTACAAATCGATGTAACAACTTGAATTTTTCATCTGTGTAAGAGAAGCAACAGTACCAGATTTCTCTGCATATCACAAGGAGCACAGTAATAAGAAAAATGAAAAGAATGGAAAAAGCTTGCAACACAGGGATGAGATGGCACGAGTATGATCGATTAACAATTAACAGAAGCACCTCTTATGCGATCTCAGCTGATAATGGTGCAACTGCAAAGCATGTCATAGTACTAGTAAAACTGAGAACAACGTGATCTAAACAATTAGTTCAGTCAAACTCTCATCAATTAAATAATCCTCCAAGAAAGTTATACTACCAATTTTAGCATGTCAAAGGCTTAATTAAGAAACTTTGTACATGGTCTATCCATTAACTTTTCATGCAAGTACAAGTTATCATCCTGCTGTACTCTACAGTAACAAGAACTTCTTGTAATCAGAATATGAAGTATTGATGCTAGGGTTTCTCATTCTTGATAGAGTGCTCTGTGAAAAAATTAAGAAAAAGGAAATAAAGCCTCCAAGAATTCAGTTTAACAAGTCCATGCTATTTGATATTTGGCATTAAGTTACAAATTACATATCATTTACGGTTGATTTTTTAGGTCTTCATAGTCATCTCAAGCACTTATTGTAACAAAAATAAAAGTTAGTGCAAATGATGTTCCTTTGAGACAACAGAAAAAGTTGATACATTTCTTCCATTACCGTGTATGATAGTTGGATTTAGGTTATGTTCTCTAGGTAGTAAGTTCAAGAAGAGATTAAAATAATTAAAAGTTGAGTCAAGAAAAAATTGGTAGAAGAGAAAATCGTTAAAAGCCAGAGCACATGTTTGCAGTTTATGCAGCAGAAATGATTAGGAAAAGGAGACAAGGGGTTGGCCAACATAACATAGTGACTTCCTAGGATGGCGCTAAAATTCTCAAAAGCTGTAAATGAATTTCTAAAAAATGATACTGGTCGGATGCTTATAACAGACTGTCAAGATACAATCCGTAACCCAATAAGAGAAACATTACTCAAATCTGTCATTAAGAGTCATATGTTAGGAATAATTAAGAGGTCAAAAGACATGGCATGCAATCAAAATCATAAAATGGCAATCCAAGGGCTTGATGAAAAGAGAGAAATGATCGCTCCTGGCAAAGGAAGACAAGGACTGTGGACAGTTCAAAATAGACTGAACCTTTGAGAATATTTCTTGGTCAAAAACCACAAAGAGACTAATGATAGATTGAACGATATGAGACAACTTCATAACCATTGAATCAATTGAGATGTTGATTGAACCAATGGAACGGCACATCAGCTGTAACGATTGCATGTAATTGACCTAGTACTAATATAGAAACTTACTACTTGTTTGATTTTCATACTATTTCAACAACCTATTGAATTAACATACTCGGTCACATGAAAAGATACAAGCAAGCATTCAAATCCACTCTGCAGCAAAATGGTAAGATAATCCATAATGGGAGAAACCAAAAAACCAAGTAAGAACAAAAATAAAAACAATACCAGAATCTGTCAATTTCCAAACGAAGAAGCAAGGCACCCAATCTAAGATACCAAAATAAGCACCAAAAGAATTAATTAACTTCACTAAATTGGAGCTCAAATACAATGAGTTGAACATTAGCTTAGTTCGTTCAAATTAACCAATAAACTAATTAGAAACATAAAATCGGGTGTTGGGAAAAGAAAGAATATAATTGACCTGAGGGCCGAACAAGAGAGGGGAATCAGAACGAGCAGGGCTGTGCGGGGGAGTGGCGCTGGCGGACATGGACTCCGACGACGCAAGGTGCCGACCGGCGCCGCCGCCACCACCAACTGGCAGGGGTTCAGAGATGACTACATCTTCTTCTCTCCCATTCGCATTTCCCATATTTTCCTTTCTCTTCTCCTTAACAAATGTCTATAGAAGCTTCCCTCTACAATCGGATGAATCAAAAAAATTCTCTCTTTCTCTGTATATATTCCACAGATCTAAATCATGGGATCAATCAATCAATCAACCAACCAACTCCACAGACGAGGTACACGAAAACCGTGCGTATTACAATTTCATCATATAATACATTTTACTATAACTGTTTCAAATATTACAATAAATACCAGAAATTGAATTTCTTTTTTTTCTTTAAAATTTTGGGCTGCACCGCTGCGGAAGAAACACGAAATGGATAAGGAGAAAAGACGTGTTTCTGCGTATTAATCAGATGAGGACGATCTTCGGTGACCTCTCTCTCTCTCTCTCTCTTCAACTCTATTTTTAACTCGTATTACTTTTCTATTTTCTTAACCCTTGCTTTTATTTCTTGCGAAAATTGAAGAATTAAAAACAATCTTCAATTTTAATTTTAAATAACTTTGATAAAAATTTACTTATGCAAAGAGAACACACTAATATAACACAAAAATCATGGATAAAACACAAAAATTAATACAAATATATCAAAACAACAACTAAAAATTACAATCTACAATAATACCAAACGATCCCTAATATTATATATACAATTGTATTTCATGTCTTTTATTTATTTGGTGTACGGTGTACCAAATAAACTTTGTTGAATTTTTAAAGATGATAATTTGTATTTACATGAAACTATTGAACCTTAAACTTTGTCATATTTAAAAGATTGGAAGTCTCACAAAGATAAAGAATATTGTAATTCACTTAAAACTATAGTGATAATAATTGAATAAATAAAAATAAATTAAAACATATAATTTCAATTAGCGGTTTTATTTAGTTGAATTTCTGTTTTTTATTTTTTAAAATAAAAAATAGTATAAAAATTAATATATTAATACAATATAAAAATACACAAAATTTACAAAATTTAATATAAAATATAAAAATTATAATTAAAAATTACAACTAACATTTCAATTAAATGTGTCATAAATATTTAATTTTATATTATTAAATAATTTATGTAAAAAAAATTTGTATTATTTTATCATAAATAAATATATATCTATATATAGCAAGGAAAAAAAACAATATATTCAGGACCAGTACTGCAAGGGTTCCCTACTCGTACAAAGTTGTTGGCACTGTTGTGCAGCTTGGACCCACTTTTTCACTTCACGTTCTGATAAAGTAAAAACGTGGATTAGATGTGAAGGGAATGAGAGGGGGGCCCAACTATTTTGTCCTCTAGCTGAATCCAAAAAAAGATGGCAACAACGCCCTGCCCTACGCTCATCATTATCAACAAACCTACGCCTACGTGGACCTGAGTCCAAGTTTATTATTTATTATTATTTATTATTTAAACCATTTTTTTAAAGGACATTTCACTGTAATACTTCTGTTATGATTGATTATTTTTGAATTTTTGTATATTGATAATAACTATAGGAACGAAAAAAATGTCATCTTCAATCAATACTAGAACAGGGACTTTCAAAAAGTTATAATTAGCCACATCAAATGTCCTTCTCGGTGTTAACCTTTTGTTTTCTAAATAATTAAACGGGTTTAAATTATTCAAAGTTTCTATAATTTAATAAAGTTTTAATTAGATTCTTGTTGTCTTAAAATTAGTAAATAAATTATTAAAATTTTAAATTGTATTATTTATTAGTTATTCATTATTTTTATCCTATGTAATTTGATTTAAAATATTATTATCGGTCCTAACATTGCGTCGACAACGAAATGAAACCGTATTGACTCTTATCGTTTTGAAAAATAGTAACAACTAGTATCGATTATTTTGAATGGTATCAACCGATATCAACAGTATTCATGTCTTCGATGCCATACTGGAGACTAACTGAAAATTGATGAAAATTTTTAGCCAAACATGCATAATTCTTAAAAGACAAAACCATCCCCAGACTTTCCCATTTGAGACTCAGCACTTACCTTTTTTTTTTTTTTCACTTTTCTGTTCTCTCACACTTTGTCATGCTCACCACTCATTTTTGCCCCTTGCTGCTCGCCCTTCGTTGCTCATCGTTGTTTTCTCCTCTGTATGACTAGCTTCTCAAAGCTAGTACCAACATTGCCATTAACTAGAAGTAACTGAAATTAAAATAGGGTTTTACTTTGATCGTGGTTGATTAATTGTTATTAGTAATTAATTATCATTTTAAAAGGATTAATGTGTGACTTTGACAAGAGGGTTGTATCAATTGATGTTAGATTATGGTTTATAAACTATAATTGAGATTTATCAATTGAAGACTAAATTGTGTCTAATTATTTGAAAATAAAACTAATTTTCATAAAATTGAATGTGAAATTATGGTACTAAAAGTATGAACTTATGTTTACAACTTAAGGATACTAACTTTTAATTTAATTTTTTTGCATATAGGGATATAAAATTGATATAATCATTTATTTAATGATTTATTTAATGATTTGTGTCTAATTATTTCAAAATTGAGCCAATTTTCATGAAATTTAATATGAAATTTTGCTAATTAAAGCATGAACTTATGTTTACGACTTAAGAATACTAACTTTCAATTAATTTCTTTGCATATAAAGACATAAAATCGATACAATCATTTATTCAATGACTGATTTAATGATTTTTGTCTAATTATTTTAAAATTGAACCAATTTTCATGAAATTAAATGTGAAATTATGCTAATTGAAGATATTTCTTAGTTTATTATGCTAAAGGCATGATGTTTTTTAAATCAATTGATGTACCTGGCCTTGTGAGAGATATTAATGCTCTTTTTGAGATTTTTAAAAAAGATGTGAAAATTGGCTTTAAGAACATTGCACAACTTATCACTGATAATGATAGTACCTATAAAGCAATTAGGAAGAAATTGCAAGTCACAATCTGAAACAGGCACGTGACCAGTACATGAGACCTGAGAACTGAAACCCTTAGCCCATACATAAGTCAACTACTAATGATAAATAAGTTTAGATTCCAAGATAAATAAATAATAATATAACACGCAAAAGGATCATACAATACAAATAAAGATACAATAATAATAGTGTGTGTTAAAAGGAAAACTTACAACACATTAAATTATGTTTCTACGGACGTTAAAGTACAAATGCGGATGAAAATAAATGAAATAACATATATAAAAGTAAGTAGGCTACAACTAATCTACCTTGGGAGTCACTGTTACGAACTTGATGATAATTGACCTAAAAAAAGTAGAATTGAAGAGAGTCAGATCTCACTGAGTAAGCTCATATCGCCAAATAATATCCAATGTCATGCTTATACATAATAATGCACTAATATAAAAGTATGCATACAACACATTGCATATCCAATCACATTAACTACACGATTAATCGTAACTATAAGACTCTAATCTCCAAAGGTAAATCCTCATAACACTAAATCTCAAATGACTGCAATGAACTAAATATCATTAACGGTCTAACCATAATCTTGTACTCATATAGTTATAAGACTTTTTTAATTCAAATGAGTTGTAGGAAACTAAACATCACTAACAAACTAGCCATTGCTTAATACGTCTAAAGTCACAAGCATATCAAATAAGGACTCGATTGGGAGCTAAGTATCAATTAGGAATGGCCTATAACATATTTCAATATCTTAAAACATAATAACTCTTATAATCACAACCAATGCATATCTAGCCCTGATGCATACCTATTAGGTAACACGTTATACAAATCTTTCCTTCCCCGCAATCAAACACATCAACACATAATCAAGATGTTAATCATGCAATTTAACTACACAACCATTTAGTTATGTAATGACCATCATACATGTATGTAGCACCCAAAATCAAAGGTATCCACTTAGATATTTTGATGATATTTATATATATAGACTTGGGATAAAGTGGGTATGCGATATTGTATATACATATTTACCATATATACATATTACACACACACACACACACACACACAGATGGATATTTATGTACATGCACATGAATATGGATATACATTCCTACATGCTGTCATCTATACCAATGCTAAACTTTATTAGCAAGTTGGTACAAATATGGTAACAAAAAATCGATATGAACTTACTTGATAACTGAAATCATTTGTTTGATTATTATGATATAGGTCCTGCTCTTAATATACTTATTAATTAGAAAGAAAAATATCTCAGTTAGTGTTATAAAGGAGTTATTGGACCCAATTAACCACCTAGACACCATTCGAATTGCTAAAATAATCTAATTATGCAATTTGACTATCGCTCATATTCTCACATAAACCTTCCTAATTTTAATTCGTAAATTGTTGATAATTTTTTGAAAAATTCATTAGAATGGTTGCCGAAACAGTGATTCTGATGATCAGAATATTCCTATCAATCATCAAAATATTTGCAATCTTAGAATTCAACAATTTTACCATATGAAAGTTATTAACGAGTAAAATATCTTTCATCAAAGTAACATACTCAAATTCTTAATAGATTTTAACAAATTGAAGAAAAATTATTTGAAATCCTAACTTCTTCTTTTTTTTATCAATCAGTGATGAGACTATAGGACTTTTATTCATGATGTGGAGCTGAATTGATTGGTGGTGGTAGCTAGCAATAACCACGGGAAGCAACGGATCAACGTTTGAAGCTTTTCACTAATTCTTATTCTCGATTTTTGTGATGATGACAATATTGATAAAGGAAACTAGTATGATTACGACGAGCTCATCAAGAAGAATATATTAGTATATAATTTTAACTGGTTTGAATCACCTGCAGTGAAGAACGGATGAAGAGAGGTAGCCCTGACTATGGTTTATAAATTGCCGGTTATGGTTTATGAAAATCTATAAACTTTAACCTAACCGTCAGTTTACGGTTTAAGTTACAGTTTGAAAATCGCCAATTATAATTTAATCAACGATTTAACTGTCAATTTAATCATAATCGTTTTTTATTAATTTCAAATTTTTATTTTTAAATTAAAAAATTTTTAATTTGTAATTTAAAAATTTTCAAATATAATAAGTTGGATATAAAAATATAATGTTAAATGAATTAAAATATATGAAAACTATATGTAAATTATAAGAAAAAATTAAATAAAATAATGGGATTGAACTTAATTTTAAAAATTAAGTTGCCTACATATCTTCAACTATCGAATCGATAGAAATCAAAGCCCTCGTATAAACCTTGTTCCTCAACTTGTTTTTCTTTACCCATTGTTCTTGAAAAAGACATTTTTGTAATAATAGAGTTGGCAATAATAATGAAAAATAATAGATGTAATTATTATTATTATTATTATTATTATTATTATTATGAAAGAAATTGGGTTGATAAGAAAACATATTTATAATTATAAAAAAATTAAAAAAATTAAGACCGTGCAACCAGGACTGTGCATGAGGTCCTGAGAGACTAGATCATGCTATC
>JAOXYD010000135.1:5386918-5420958 GCA_028565735.1 Pinacopodium congolense
TCTGCCTTAAAGCAAGCCATGACCGAGGAGCCTGTACTAGCCCTTCCAGATCATACCAAGGCGTATGAGTTACACACTGATGCTTCAAATTTTTCCCTTGGTGGTGTCTTAATGCAGGAAGGACACCTAGTTGCATTTGAAAGCCGTAAGTTGAATGACACTGAGTGGCGACGATCCAAGAGAAGGAGATGATAGTAGTGGTACACTGCTTAAGAACTTAGAGGCATTATCTGTTGGGGTTCAAGTTCATAGTTAAGACCGATAACGTAGCTACCAGCTACTTCTTCAACTAAAAGAAGTTCACAACGAAGCAAGTAAGGTAGCAAGCTTTCTTGGCGGAATTTGATTTTGTGATGAAGTACAAGCTAGGGAGAGCAAATCTTATGGTGGATGCTCTTAGTAGGAAGGCAGAGTTAGCTGCCATCACAAGTCTGACTTTTCCTTTAATGAATCGCATTAAGGCATAGAGCACTATTCGCAAGCCAAGAGTTTGATAGAGTTGGCAAGTCAAGGAAAGACACGTCGATTTTGGCTTCGTGATGGGGTGCTCATCATCAAAGGAGATCGAACATACGTGTCGAAGTATCAAGGGTTGAGAAGGGAGATTGTCAAGGAGTGCTATGACTCAAAATAGACGGAACATCCGGGAGTTCATCCCACGTTGGCACTTATAAAACGTGTTTACTATTGGCCTCAAATGCGGGACGATGTGGAGGTGTTCGTGAAGATGTGTCTTATTTGTCAACAAGACAAGGTGGAGAACCGTTAATCTGTGGGTTTACTTGAACCATTGCCCATTTCGGAGAAGTCATGGGAAAGTATCTCCATGGATTTCATTACATGCCTACCGAAGTCCGAAAAGTGCGATAACATTATGGTAGTGGTCGACTAATTCAGCAAGTATGGAGTATTCATACCGGTGCCTACCAAGTTCACAGCTGAAGATGCCACACATCTATTTTTCAAGCATATGGTGAAATATTAGGGTATACTGAAGACTATTATGAACGATCAAGACACTTACTTCACCGAAAGATTTTGGATGGAGTTATTCAAGATCATGGGGTCCAAATTCAATTTTTTCACAACTTTCCACCCACAAACCGATGGCCAGACCAAGAGGTTGAATGCCTTATTAGATCTTTATTTTAGGCATTATGTGAGTATCAACCAATATAATTGGGCCAAGTTGCTTGACATTGCCCAATTTTCTTACAACTTACAAAGGAGTGAGTCGAGCCAACAACCGACTACTACACACACTTGCAGTTGGTTATAAGGGGTCGAGTCCTACCGCATTCAAGTTTTCCAAGGGGTGGCGTGAGAGGTTGGATATGGAACGAACTTACTTAGCTAAGGCCGCAAGGAAGATGAAGAAATAGGCTGATGCTAAGAGGAGACACTTGGAGTTCGAGGAAGGAGATACGGTTCTTGTCAAACTCCTTTCTATCAAAGTCAACAATTTGCAAAGGTGCACAAGGGTCTAATTCGATAATGAAGGCCTATTTTTTATGGAGAAACGAGTCGGTAAGTTGGCCTATCAATTGAAGTTGCCATCGCACCTTGAGATGCATCCGGTGTTCCATGTAAACCTATTGAAGCCCTACAAGGAAGACAAAGAAGATCTGAGTAGAGGCGAGTTAAAGAGGGCTCCAACTGTTATCATTACATTGCCCAAGCGGGAAGTTGAGGAGATTCTAGCCCATCGGGTCATTCCGAGGAGAGGTTCCCATCCGAGTTACATAGAGTACTTCGTCAAATAGAAGGGATCGCCTGATAGTGATGCCAATTAGGAGCATGAGCTCACTTTGTGGAACTACAAGCGGCATATCGAGGTTTACAAAGAGGATGAGACGAGAGTATCACCAAGTCAAACGGAGGAGAATGTCACGCCACGTTCTTCCTCTTACCGAAGAAGCTATCATTTACCAGATCTATCTAGAATTTTCACCATTTTTCCCAGAGTTAGGTAGGAGACTCTAGGCTTTACTTGTAATTAATGTGGTAGGTGGAGTAAATTGGGGGTAGGTGGGAGAGATCAATCTCCATCATCCGTTGAGAAGGTGGAGTGCTATAAATAGGCTAGCTTCCTCTATTATAAATCATTCCATACATTGTAGCATTCTTGAGTAATAAGAAGCTATATCCAAGTTCTCTAAACTCTTTGTTCTTTCTCTCTCTAAAGTAGCTTCCGTGAAGTGTTCGATAAAAGTATTCTTAAAAAATACTCGAGAGAAGACTGAACTAATATTCTAGCCAATGAAGGCATTCCAAGTTCATAGAGTTTACTAATGCCGCACGGTTCGTTAATGAGAAAAAACCAAGCTCGTGACACAAGTTATGCAAAACAAGGAGAACTTTGACTACAGCTAAGTTCCATCTAAGCATAGCTCAACATCGGATGAAACAACAATCCGATAAGAGGAGATCGAAAAGGAAGTTTGAAGTGGTCAGTGAATTTTCTTAAAACTACAGCCCTATCGACAACAGTCAATCTAACGAAGAATTAGCCACAAGCTCTCTCCTTTGTACTATGGACCGTATCAAATAGCAGAAAAAATAGGAAAGTTAGCGTACTGTTTGTTGCTACTGCTAGGAACTCTGATACATCTGATGTTTCATGTGTTGCAGTTGAAGGCGCGCGTCTCCGAACAAAAGCTGGTATCTTCCGAATTTCTAACGATGGTTAGACGAGTGGACTGAGTCTCGGAAGCCATCTTGAGTCAACGTATGATAAAACGTCACAATAAGGCGATTACTCAACTACTTCTTCAGTGGTCCGACAGATCCTAGGACGACACAACCTGGGAGCCAGAGGAAATTTCCCTATTCAAGCTTTGTAGACAAGGTTGTCGAAGGGGGAGGCATTGTTGCGAATTAAGGATTCGCAAATGTGAGACCAATCCGTCAGCATCTGGAGAAGAGGAGAATCCCAAAATAGAGGCAACATCATATGAGAGATAAAAAGAGTCAAGCCTAAAACAGTAGCATTTTAATCTAGACTCAGTAGTATCAGCCCTTATGACATTAAATGAAACTCATCGTTTAATCTCTTTTAATTAAAAGACATGTGAAATTCACATGACTCCCATAGAGTAGCTTTTAAATACACTGCAAACGGTTTAGCAATCATTTAACAATTTTTACAATAGAATTGATTTTTCGATATTTTCCCTCCTTTGCATTTACTGCTTTTGTATCTCTCTTCTGAACATTTTTTTCATTTGAAACTTCCTTTCCATTTGGATCACAACAGCGATCAATTGGGAAAGCAGGATTCTTAGTTGCCACTACACTTCTGAACCAAGAAATATTATTAAGGAAAGTCTTAATTGAGGTACAAACGAAGTATGAAGAAAGCATTAGATAATCAAGCAACAATGCAATTTTTGGTAAAATTAAAAATATATTTAATTTCTTAGACCCGGTATATTAATACGAAACACCACTCCTCCCTCCACATTCAACCAATCGCTTGGAATGACATTTTCTTTATTTCAAACTAAATGCAGCCACGCCAGAAGTGTACAGTGTGACCTCCGTATCGGTTCAGTTTAAATTGCTTCATCAAGATGAGAAAAGAACTTGTCATCTGTTCATGATTTATTTAGTTTAATTTCCTCATCAATCACACAGTCTCGACGTATGTTCCATATATTCTCTTTTAAGATTTCTTCAAAGCAATGCCCAAGAGTAAAGCCAATTAACACAGTCTGCATCTAAAAATCATCATCCATTTCAAACTACTCGACATATGTAACTTTGAAGAAAACCAGTATGGCCAAAAGTTGCAGAACCAATCCCTCTTCGGTTACATTTGGAATAGGATTGTCATCAAAAGAATGAAGCTTTCATCACCCCCACCACCATCTCCTATTCAAACTATACAAGGTATTTTTGTAGGGTCTCATAATACAACAACTTGACAGAGAGTAGAGCCTCCAGACAATTGTACAAAATTTCAGGAGAGCAACCCAACTGTGCATTTTAAAAAGCGGCCACTTGTTTCACTGTACACTTTCTACAAAATAAGCTGTATAGCTCAAGCATGGATAGCATGCAGTCCCTTCTTTGTTAGCTTTCTTGTAGCACTTCACCGATCAAAATTTCTCTAAGGCTTCCTTCTTTAAGTCACCAAATTTAGATGAACACTTACTAACCTACTCAGAATCAGAATCATGGCCTCTCCTATTTAGAGTCTGCTCGATCAAGTCTAACCGATCTCCATGTGAGAGCATTAGTCGACTTGAGTAACAGTCCAAGGGCAGAAGAGCTCGTGGCTCTAACTACAGCATCTGACGATCGACTCATCTTCCCCACCAATAACCCAAACACCTGTAAGAACATAAATAGTTCTGTCCATGTAACTCTTTATCGGAACAACCCGAAAGGATATTTGTAAGAATTGAGAGTACCTGTACATAGTAAAGTGCCAAAATGCGTTGATCATCTGAGACAAACAGCATGCTGCTAGCAAAATAAATAGCATTTGCCTGTATTACAGGCCAAGGGGCATCAAAAGCCTGCAATATCAAAAACATAAGGAACTCAAAGTAGGTTAAGCATCTTCAACATAAGAGATACTTTATCTCTGAAACAAATGAAAAATCATGAATAACTAAGTTTTGAAACAACAGACAATATATGTAGTACTAAACATTGCCAGATGGCCAATAATTTAACAAGTATATAGGAATGGAAGCAAGGGAATTTGTGGATTAGTATTGGCCTCTCAAGTTCTGGTAATTTTCATAATAATCAATATCCATATATACTCAAATAAAATATCATTTCCTTAGCAACTGAGAAACCTGTAATATGGATGCCATGTAAGTATCAATTCTGGAGGGAAGATGCTGGACAATTTGTCTTGTGAAGTCTCTTAGGAAGTCCTCATAATCACTTCTGAAAATGGAGTCAGATTTAACAAAATGAAATCTATAGATGAGCACTGCAAGTACTGAGAAATCTTGGTGGTAAAAAGTTTACCAACACCTACCTGTGATCAGAAGCAAGAGAATGTGAGCTGAATAAAGTAACTGATCCTTCCAACTCCATCAATGGAGCTACCCTTTTGAGAGTGGTCTAATTTTTAAACATCATACATGTTAAAAAGAGAATCAAGAACTCCATAAGGATGAATATGTAACTCAAATAGTAACCACTTACTCGGCATGCCTGCCTCACACTTGAATCATCATCATGAAGGTGGAGAGTCAAGCGAGGAATGACAGCATGTATCTAACAAAAGCAATTTTCATCAATCAGCATGCTTGAAATCTATGATTAAGGAGATGTTTCAGGTTCTCTCAGTTATCCCATGCAATCTAACGATTATGGGTCAGAACTAACATTAAAATTTAAATGCATAAAAAGAAGAGCAAACAGGAAAGAGGCATCGATCAACTAAACAAATTAAGCATAAATCAAATTGAACCTAAAAGGATAAATAGAGAAAAAAAATCCTGTTCTTTTCAACCCAATGGTTATCATCTCATGTTGTTGCACATTAAACAATCTGGATTGTATTACAACATGCAGTGAGAAAGGTGAAGCAAAACCTAATGAAGATCATATAACTTGGCTGTTTACTGAATAAATAAATAAGAACTTAAATTCCAAAATGAATGAATTAAGCCAAAAAAGTATAAAGTTTATTACAGAGAATTTAAGAAGAAACTAATTTTTCACAAAGTTCTAACAGTAGTCATATATTTCCAAATATAGAATGCTTTATAAAGATGTGATCACATTGACATTGGTGCTATAAGTCAGGGTCAATGTCCAACCTGCTCAAGAAATATTTCACGTTGTGCTCCAACTCCAAAATTGCCTAGTGTTCCAAATGCTGCAAAGGCATTGGCCCGCATCTTTGGACTCATGGACATCTGTTAGATTAGATACAAGAAATCTCCATATCAGCTCAGTTTAATGAGAAGTGTTTACAGTGGCATATTGGTCTATCATGAGTGAAAGAGGAATAAAAAACTATTCTAACCTTTTAGACCCATGGGCTGCAATATATGCACAATAAACAAATTATTTTTCACTATGTAGGTCGATTCCAGAATCAATCCAATGTCAACAGAAAATTTGTTTATTGCATCCCGTCAGATTAATTTTGGTGCTTGAGGTTCCGTGTCTGATTCTCAAATGTCTTTCTTTCTGCCTCAAAACTCTAGAGAAGTGCATGATTTATTGATTCTATTCCATGATACTTGTCCCGCTTCTAGGTTCTAAACCAACTATAACTAATATGAAGTTGGATGAAGAATCTTACGAATTTTCAGTCTTTTTTAACAAAAAAATCCATATAGACAATCAAGAGTGAACATTACTGTAGTGCTGCAATTTTGGATGTCACACTAAAATCTGCAAGTTTGAAACCCGGCAATGGGCTAATACTGATATGTACAATCAAGTACAATAACAAATTGCACCAAATGATAAGAATAGAGGAAACAAAAATCACATACAATCTATCTCCATAATTAAAAAAAAGAACATACTTGAAGATTGCGTAGCCGGACACAAAGATTAAGCAGAATTGGCTCTACTGCATCATTGGGTGAGGACTCAAGAATCTGAAATTAAGAAAGAACAGAACAGATTCAAGGGGATTAAATGAGAGGTGACAATACATAATTCCAAACACATAAAGAAAATTAGAGAACGAGAAATGATAAATGATAAATAAATCACCATCAATAAGCATGAAACAGAAGTTAGCTGCACAGATTCATCAAGATCATCAAGCAATGCAACTATTACACTAAGGATTTGACTAGTGTATTGATAGATATGTATCGATGGTATCTGCAGCCAAAAAAGTGAAAGAGAAAATATTGTCAGAACACATATGAGCAATATAACATTATAATAGGAGATAGTTCTCCAGTCAAACTTCAAAACATGAAAGCTAAACTACAATGTTATAGTTCTCCTGCCAAATTTCAAAACATGAAAGCTACACTACAATGTTAAGCTTTCTAGTCTTATAATCGTGCTTCACTCAAGATATGCATTTTCAAATTAGAAAATTTGTTGATAAAAGAGGTACAAAATCTGAAAGTAATAATTCTCTATAATACCTGCACAAGCCCTCTTAAACAAAGGCGTCTAACAGTTGGAGATTCATCTGAGACATGCCGGCATAAGGCTTCAACCATCTCCTCTAACAAGGAACTGTAGCTGCCACTGGAAAATGAAAAATTTTTCTCATATGAAAGTCCAAACTCACCAGTACTAAGCATCAGGGTTCAGGTTGACAAAAACTGTAATGATTTGCTTCTTTGAAAGGAGTAGAGAGTTTTTAGTATATAATGGAGCAGAATTTGTTAGACAAGCTATTTTTCGGAAAAAAAAATTTGATAGACAAGCTATAGAAATAACTTGCAAAGATCAATAGAAAATAGAAATCAGGGAGGAATGACTCTGAAATGGAATATATCTCACAAGACTATCATTTTTATGCAGCTTCAGGGAAGCCCATCCTAGTATCAGATCAAGTAAGATTTTGCCTTAAATGAACCCACAAGTTAAACATCTTTGGTAGCAACTCTTCCGGTTGTCAATTTAAACGTTGAAGAAAATCATTAATTGAAATATTTTTACTAGGGATGTAGCACAAAGTGAAAAGATTTAGTAGAATCGTTCAACAGAAATGCGTGAAAGCTCCCATATAATGGATCTTAGTAAAAGAAGTGCTCTTTGATAAGAAAAAGGGAAGGTAGTCAAAGCAACAGTTTCAAATGTTCAGCTTTATAATTATCCTTCAGATGTAAGATGTAGAAAGACTTATACTCTTTCCTTTTCTGTTGCACAAGATCACAAAAGTTGCTGAGAAACATCACAGGGGCATCCCATAAGTACACGATCAACAAACTAAATCACAAATTATACCCACCACAACACACAAACTCATTATGAATTGACTGGAGTTGAGGCATAGGGATCCAAATAAAATACCTATATCGAACAAACTCTGACAATGCTGCAGCAGCAGCTTCCCTTTGAAATCTTTGAGGTCTGCTCAAGGCTTTAATTAAAATCAGGCAAATACTTTGCACCTGAATAGATTAACCAAAAATATAAAACCTCAATAATATTGAAAAACCCAAAAAAACAAAAAACAATATCACAACCAAGGATCATAACAATGATTTCATGGGTCTTTTAGGGCTTGTTTGGTATCATTAGGATTTTTAGTTTTGGTTTTTAACACAAAAATCGATAAAGACAACACACTAATACAGCACAGAAATCGAGGACAAAACACAAAAATCAATACAAATATATCAAAACTACAACTAAAAATCATAACCCACAATAATATCAAACGACCCCTCAACTAAACGTACCCTTAAGGTGTTGTTTTGTATCAATTTAGTTTTAAGTATTGGTTTCTTATTTTTTTAAAACACAGAAATTGAAAAAATAGTACAAAAATAAAAAAATAACACACTAATATAGTAAAAAAAACAACACAAAAACTAAAAACAACACGGAAAAATTTATATAAAAACACAAAAACTACAACAAAAAACTACAATCAATGACAATACTAAACAATTGATAAAAATAATGTATAAAAATAAAAAAAAACCAATGTTTGAAAAACTGAACCCGACCGACCGGATCAATCTAGTTAATCCGAAATCGGTCGGTTGATCTGTTTGATTTCTTTTTAAAATTATTATATATAAAACTGGAGGGTTGGGGTCGGATCGGTCAGTTTGACCCATTTAATTTATTGATTTAATCGATTTGACTGGTTTAATCTATTGGTTTGACCCTTTTCAACCTAATGCATTCCAACTCACTCCTTTTCACTTTTTTAATTTTTTATTCCAACCCACTATTCCAACTTTTTTTTACTTTTTTTTATTATTTATTAAATATATTATTTTTATTTTTATTAAATTCTTGTATGACATTATTTATTTATTTTATAATTTTTTGTTATGTATTTTTATTTAAAATAATAAACATTAAAATGATAATTTTTAACATAATATATTTTTGATATTATAATTTAGTAAGAGATTAACAAAAAATAGATTAATAATTTATACATCTTATTATTTTACATTAGTTCAATACCGATTTTATAACAGTTTTATACCGGTTGAACCTCTAAACCTTTAACTCCTTCTCTTACCAGTTCGATGTCCGGCTCGATTTTTACAACATTGATAAAAACACTAAAACAAATAAAAACTAAAAAACTAAAAAAATTATTTCATCAATTTTTATATTTAAAAAATAAAAAATAGATAATTAATTTAAACAGCCTTCTTAACAACTATTAAAAGATAAAATCCCAAGCGATAAATTATAATTAGTTGATATTAAAAGTATTTATAGTATAATATATTAAAATTTTTAGACTTATAAAGGAATTTAATATTATATCATATTTTTTATTAATTAATATAAAATTTTAAAATTTAAATTATTCTTTTTTAAGTATACAAATTTGATGTTAGCCCCACATTAACATTTAAAAATTCTCTAGCTAATATTTGGAATGAGATGATTAAACAATGTATTTAATTTAAAACATAAATTTCTTGATACATATTTTAAATCTTCTCTTAAATAAAAAAATTACCAAATTTAATAAGTTTTTCAATTATCATAATCAAAATTTTGTAGCTAATAACTTTTGGATTGAGTGATTTGCAATTTGCAACCTTCTAATGCATCTTGAAACTCGGAATATCATCTCGTCGTTTCTCCGTGCTCAATCGATTGTGTGATGCGGTTTTTCCTGAAGAAAAAGACAGCATTAGCGTTAATCCATACAAGTTTTAATTAATTATTTGGCAGATACGCTGGATTTCACTCAACCATGTGACCGATGTGAAATTTTAATTTATTGTTATTTTAAAATAAAGATTAATAAATATAATAATATAATAAACCACGAACACGTACACGCATTTGACACTAAATAAAAAAAAACCTTTAGGCTAGAGGGGCAAATTCGTAAATCCATACTTGAACAACCAGACCAACAGAGCATCATTTGTTATTGTCTGTTACCGACCAGTCACTTGTCGTTAGACGAAACGAGTGGACCCCATTCTTCTGCCTGAAGAAAGCACAGTGTTGGGACCCATTAGAAGTTTTCCAAAGTTTCCAAGTTTTGCTTTCCTATTTCAAAACACATATTTGAATTTTTTTCAATTATATAAATAATAATATAATCACACCAATCTAAAGTAAAAGAAAAAATATTATTTAAACCATAATATGTTCAACAATATTCTAATCAGACATTAATATTTTCAGACGTTTTAAAATTTTTTGAATATAGGTTAAAATTAGAGATCTTTTTAAATATTTTTGAAAAATTAATATTTTTTAAATAATTTTGTAATATTAAAATTTTTAAATATTTTAAAACGTTAAATTTTAATTTTAATTTTATTTAAAATATTAAAAATTAAATAATAAATTTTGCCAATGTATAAAATAAATTAGTATGAAAATTTCGTTGCCCATTACATTATAAAACTATAATCTCACATGGAGCCGAGCCAGTCTCACCAGAATACCAATTCCAAGTCCTGGATACCCTAATTTCAAAGAATGGTCCTTTTTTGAAAAAGTAAAAGGCAGCCCAACCTATGCCCACCACCCTCTCCAACTTTCCTCCACTCTCACATCTCAAGAATTCTCTTCTAAAGTGAGAACTATATCCAATCAATCAATTGCTTACTTGCATTGGCATCTGATCCAAGAAATTAGAAGAATCTTAAATCTCAACATCAACACCAACCTTGTTGAATACATTTTTCTTTTTTTTTTGGATGATTTTTCCATTTTTGGAACCTGTAAGTCCAAATTCTTCCTTTCTTTGTGTTTTTTTGCCCACTTTCTGAACTTTTTTCCTTTGAACAATCCAATATAGCTAGTGATTCGTAGAGGATAAGGGGTTCTTTTCTCATTTCTCTCTGTCACTTGAGCTGAGCTTTGACTTCTAAAGTCTCAACCTTTATAGTGTTTGCCGTTTCTTTGTATGCAATATAGTTTTTTCCAACTGTATTTTATTGTTTCTAGTCTTAACTTTTTTTTGCTTCTGAACTTTTATTTTCGTCCATTTCTTCCGATCTTTTTGTTCTCTTCTTCGATTTATGTGGTGATTTTTTGTTGAGGAAAGTGATCAAAGCATGTAACTTTTTCGTGCATTTGTTAGATATTTTGAAATTTCTCCTCTTGGACTGTTCAAAATTTTATGTTAAGCTTTAATTGAATTTTGGTAAGTCCTGATCCACAATTTGCTTTGTTTTTAGGGTGAGAATCCGGTTAGAGTAATCGTCTGTTCATCTTTTTCCTATTTATTAATCTTTACTCTTTGGTTGTTAAACAGGTTAGTTAGTGTGAAATAATGACGAGGGTCACCCGTGATTTTGGAGGTACCATGCAGAAAGATGCCGTCCCGGCGGTGTCCGCTGATGTTGTCTTTGCGTCAAGTAGGTTTCCGAATTACAGAATTGGGGCTAACAATCAGATAATGGATGCAAAAGATGACCCAAAAGTGCTTTCCATGAAAGAGGCTGTAGCTCGTGAGACTGCACAACTTTTGGAGCAACAGAAACGCCTCTCTGTGCGTGACCTTGCCAGCAAATTCGAGAAGGGCTTGGCTGCGGCAGCTAAAATATCTGAAGAAGTAAGATTGCTTATGATTTTTGTTGCTGTTTGTGTTTGCTTCTAAACATAACTCGGTGCGCGACTGAATGCTATGTTAAAAATGCTGGGATTTCACTGTCTTAGTAGTTGATACTTTTTATTATTGGGATGTAAGATTGATTTAAAATACAAATAAATTGAAAGTGAAAATAAATGGACTCATACCCTTAACCATACACGGTCAATTACCTGATCACAGTAAGAAAATTGATGGTATAAGTTGCAGTCTATAGTATGTTTCACTTAGGCTTTGGCAATTAAGTGGAGCTCATAACTTGTGGGGATATGTTGCTAGTTTGGAATATGATCTGTTAAAATGTTGTTATTCATAAGTATATTATTCTGTTTCGATTTTTTCTTTTGGGTTATGAGGTTGAGAAGCATTTTCAATATAAGAATGTTTTAGAAGAAATAATCATAAACAAGTAATTTGTGGATCAACTGCAGGCTAGACTCAGGGAGGCAGCTTCACTGGAAAAACATGTTCTTCTGAAGAAGCTTAGAGATGCTCTAGAATCTTTAAGAGGACGCGTGGTTGGTAAAAACAAGGATGATGTGGAGGAAGCTATTGTCATGGTAGCTGTTCCATAAGTGCTCTTTTTGTCAGATTTTACTCATTCTAGAAATTGTAATCTTACACATGATTTCATAATGGGGTTTCTTTTCCAATATTATCGCAGAAATTCGAATTTATGCTAGAGAAATGAAAAAAACAAGGTCTAACTATGGATGTGATAATAAATTAATTTCTGAAAAAGGATTTGATTTTGGTTTGCTAGATTGGTGGTTCTTGATAACCAAATTATATGAAATCAGTTATCTGGTTGAGGAAAATGTGCTAGAAAATGGTTCATCATTAATGATGACCATAAGAGTCATGCTTTTTTTTGGTTCCAGCAACTTTTGCATTTGAAATCAATCTTGGTTACTTGTGATGTTAGCATAAATTTATGTCAAAACTCGAGGGTTTGTTAGGAAGATGCAAGTCCAAACTTTCAAGCGCATCTTGGAGCAAAACTTTATACAAATCTAAAATATCAAATCAATAATAATTGCTGTGCAGAAATATTAACTCTTGCTACATAATATTCTCTCTTTTCACGTCATATCTATTATCTTCCCTTGAAGAATGTTGCTGCTTGCTAGCATTTTCTTCAACTTTCTGGCTGATATAATATTGGCAGTGCTATATTTGAGACGGAAAAAGAAATACTAAATTATTGTTATTTTATTAATTTTAGGTAGAAGCATTAGCAGTTCAGCTTACACAAAGGGAAGGAGAGCTTATTCAAGAAAAAGCAGAAGTAAAGAAACTAGCAAGTTTTCTTAAGCAGGTAGTGTAATCTTTAATAGGGTGTGAACTATGTTTTTTAAACCTGTTCTTTACTGTTTTTCATATTTATTTCACCTTTATTTATTGGATAAATTATGCACATTTATACCATTAACTGTTATCTCCTCCCCCTTTTTACCTTTATTTTGTTTTTTGTCATTGTTATCGAGTAAAACATAGGCTTGACATTTTTCTGATATTGGTCCTGTAGACTTTCAGGTCAGCAAGTGATCGTGCTTGTTACTGATCTATTTGTATAGAACATCAGGAGGATGAACTATTATTTCCTTTTCAGTTTTGCTTCCTTAAGTTGTCTGCCTTTTCTAATCATATGATCATTCCTTACCAAAAGCTTTATTCTCTATACTGATTTCTCCTATATATTAATATAAATAAGCAACACTCAGTCTATAGTCTTCAATATTGAGTGTTTATAACCACCTTTTAGGCCACTGAAGATGCCAAGAAAATTGTTGATGAGGAACGGGCCTTTGCTCGTGCTGAGATTGAGAGTGCCAGAGCCGCAGTTCAGAGGGTGGAAGAGGCTCTTCAAGAACATGAGCGGATGTCTCGAGCATCCGGGAAGCAGGTTTGTGTTATTTGCTATTTGTTTTAGGACTTGTTAATTATGGATAGTTATTCTTGCTTGTACAACACCATTGAGAGTAAGTTTGCTATTTCTCTGTACAGTTGTAAAAATGTAGATGGGAATTGGAGCCCGTATTGTAACTTTTTTTGTATGTTCTAATTGCTTCCCTCTCTTCGTTTGTGTTGTTTATTGTATTAGCCATTGATTATAATGTACTGCATTGCAGCCACTGAACTTCGTTCTAAAACTTAATTTCTGGAATGGTTGTGGTTGGCTGCATTGCCTTTTTCATGTTCTCCTTTGGGATCTCGTCTTTGGAATTGAAGCATAAAGTTTTAGTTTCCAAGTTTGTTCTTATTATCACCTTTGAAAAATTATATGGTCTGGTTATTAGGACTTGGAAGAATTGATGAAAGAGGTTCAAGAGGCCAGGAGGATCAAAATGCTGCACCAACCAAGCAAGGTGAGTATAGGAGCTTTTACGTAAAGTTTTACCCACTCTGAATCATGAAATTTGGTTCTCGTATCAAAACTGATGTTTGCACATTTCTTGAATCTTAAAAGATTTTGCTGCAATCTAATTATTTGTCTGTATTTGCAATTCAATTGTGATATTAGTGTATAATGGTTAAATAGCTTTGAAGAGCGTATCCTTGTCCCTCAAAACTGTGGTTGAACATTACTTGAGTACTGATGATCAAGATTTCAGGGGATTAGAACTATTTGTTTTTTTGAGAAATTTTTTAGTTGAACTCAAAAACTTCATTTGTGAATTCTTTTGGATGCAAGTCTCAAGCACAACAAGCATACATTTCCTTCACATCCTTGTGACAATTAACTGGGTGTGAACACAATTTTATTTTTGTTGATTAGTGAATTGATAAGCTTTGTAGGTGATGCACATGGAGCATGAGTTGCAAGCGTTGAGGATTCAGCTTGCTGAGAAGTCTAAACGTTCTCTCCAGCTTCAAAAAGAGGTTTGGTTACATTCCATTCTGGCATGTAATGAACTGCATATAAATTCTGTGATAGATTCTCTATATTTTCGAGATGCGAATCTGTTTATTGCCCTAGTCTTATTTCTTTATTCTCCATCGAATAAGGTTAAGTTTCTGATTTGTAACACCAACACGCTATCACTTTCTATAATGATTCTTAGATTTATCCCAAATTTGGCCAGTCTGATTTTTTGTATCTTGGTTTAAAAAGATTGCTCATATTAAAGCAAAGATCGAGACTTAACTGTCCACCTTTGTGGCATTCAGTTGTAACTTGGCAGCTTCTCACAATATTGGAGTTAATAATAATCAGACTTTTGTTCAAATTTGTATTCTCAACTCTAACAAAGAGAAACTTTCTGTTATAAGACATCATGTAAAGAATATTTTCTTAATGGCTATTTCTACAACAAAGAATACTGTATATCTTTTGACTATTTATAATTATGTAGTAGAGGAAAAAGAAAAGAGAACGGAGATGTATGCAAGAGTTAGCAAGGTTCCAACCATTTGGCTTACACAGACACAAAAACAATAGGGAACTTATTTATAATGAAGAATAATACAATTTTCTATAATGAGAAAATATAATGTTTCTAATATTATGATATTCTGTATAAGATGTTGCAGTATAAGATAATATCCCAGTAATTTGTGTAAATAATGATTGATTTCATACGATCTATTTACTCCAAACTCTTGCAATCATTAAAACAAAATGCCAGTAGTGCATAAATGTTTATTGATCTGAATCAACTCTATCCTTGTTGACTTTTAGTATTGTGTCTTCATCCTACACAACCAGGGAAAGAAGCTACAGTTCACAAAAAGACAGCTCTTGTATTTTTGTGTTTAGTTTGGATCTCAAAAAATTGAAAATGAGGAGTTTTCACTTAGATGCAATTGCTTGAATTATGTGAATTATTTTATCAAAGTTGTGATATTTTACATCTTCCAGCAGCTTCTGATTATTTCCCTTGCATGCGACACAAATTTTCATTTTCTGTTCAGATCTTTGGTAATAGCTGTGTTATTCTTTTTCTATAAGCGTGCCACTGTTGGACAGGGTTCTGTTACTGACTTCTTGCGTGGTCTACTTTTGTTTTATCTCTTCCAGCTGGTTTTGAGTAGGAGAAGGGAACAGAGCATTTCCCAAATGTATGAAATTGATGGTTCTGAAGCCTTAGGTTCATATTTGCGGATCAAGCCCTGTTCTGATAATTCTCTGGATCTTTCTAAGTGTCCAATTCAGTGGTACCGATTATCCTCTGAAGGTGGCAAGAAGGATCTTATATCAGGTAGTGACAAATGGTTTTTTCTTCCACACCTTTTGATACCAACAATGATTTTTATTGTCCTTCTTGTTATTATTTTATGCTCTGTTCACCCTCTTTTTTGTGTTTTGGGTTGATGGGAAGAGCAGGGTGAGTGACAATGAAATGATGGTGGTTCAGCCCTAGCTCTTTCTTAAAAGTTGACTGAACCATGGTTGTGATCAACAGTTTAGGTTGTTCTATTTGATAGTGCTTTTGGATAGGATGCTTTATTAACCGGCTTTACTTAAGCTGAAGCATGCCCAGATGAATATGTGTATAAAAAAAGTGAAGGTTTTTACAGTTCATAAAAGAAGTTCTTATGTATGGCTGATAAATTAAACTTCTATCAGAGATAAATTTGTAGGTCAGTAAAATTGATTTCTGTGCATTCCTTTCTGGGTTGTATGGGGCGTTGGGGGTGAGGATGTGGGAAATACAAGAAAGTCTAAGCTATTGATAGGTTTAGAGCTCACAGCTGATTCTAGAACACTGTGATTCATGGATAAGAAGACCATGCCATATTGTGTGAATTATCAGTTACTTCTGACGAGACATTTTAGGGATGAGCTATCACTTATTTCGTCAGTATTTATTTCTTGCAGGAGCTACTAAATCAGTTTATGCTCCAGAGCCTTTTGATGTTGGGAGAGTCTTGCAAGCTGAAATTGTATGCAATGATCAGCATGTCACACTGGCGACAACAGGTGCCATTGATCCAGGTTTGCTTTCCAACTGCTTATCTGGTTTGATTTGGTGTGCTACTGTAGGTTCCATAACATCAATTTTTTCTGAAAATCCTAATTTTGAGTTTTTAGTCCATTTGCAAGTACAGAAGTCCTTCATGGTTACTTTACATGTTGATATTCAAATGCTGACCTAATTCCATGTCCAGCTGCTGGTTTGGGTAGCTATGTGGAGGCACTTGTTCGGAAACATGATGTTGAATTCAATGTAAGTGTCCTGACCTCAATTTAAACTTTTCCTGATTTGGTTAATCATGCAATGTGCTGAATATTTGAGAGTTGTTGATTTTCAAACTATAAAAGCATTACCTGTGCGCCTAATCAATTTGGTTATTCCATTCTCTTTACCTTGTCTACATGCTAGATGAGCCATGGATTAGGTTGAGGCTAACCATTAATGTTTCAGATTTTTGTCAATTCAAATCAACGTCAGCTATATTAGTTTCCATTTGTGTTGAAATAGTCTTTAGCTTTCGTGTTTCATTCTTGTTTCTTCTGATTTTTATACTTGGTTTATATCATATTCTTTTTAGGTGGTGGTTAACCAAATGAGTGACGCTGATCATGCGTCTGAATCAATTCATGTGCTTCACGTGGGAAAGATGCGAATGAAGCTTCGTAAAGGGAGGACAACAATCACTAAAGAGTACTACTCCACTTCAATGCAGGTATAGCAGATTGCAAATGTTTTCTTTTGTAAATCTTTTACTCTTTACAAAGGATGGCTTGACGTCATGAGGCGAACAAACTAAACGTTTTTTTAGCAACCATGTTTTATACTGTTTTCTTGTGCTTCAGTTATGTGGAGTGAGAGGTGGTGGGAATGCTGCAGCTCAGGCATTGTTCTGGCAAGCAAAGAACGGGCTTTCCTTTGTCTTGGCCTTTGAATCTGAGCGAGACAGAAACGCGGCCATTATGCTTGCGAGGAGGTTTGCTTTCGACTGTAATGTAAGCATTTTTCAAAGTTTTCTTTAAACCCCCTTCTCTTTTCAGATTAATCTGTTTATATATGCACTTCTTTGACTATATTTATTTATTATTGTAGAAATGATGGTTAAATTGCCCAATTTTTTCATATAATTTCTTCTTTTAGATATGTCTAAAGGCTAAAGGATAATAAAGACCCTATCAAAATTACCACAAGCATTTTATTGCATACTAATCCTTCATAATGACTTGTAACCAGTGTATTAAATATAATACTGATACCGGTACCGAATTTATCTTAAAAATAGTAATGTACCGATACTGGTCAATACCGGTACCATTTTGAATTATTTTTTAAAATTATAAATTAGTTTTTAAATTTTATAAAATTTGTAAAATAGACTATAAATGTATGTATAATTTTTAAATTAACTTTAAACTTAAAAAGATTAAAATACAAAAAAATTAAAAAATTAAAAAAAAATTCTGGTAACGGTCGGTACCGATATCGGTCGGTATTGGCCGATACCGGTACAGTATTAAACGCATGCTTGTAACCCAATAAAACTTTTGGTTTGCTTCAAACCGATTTCATGTTATTATTTGACAATGTTTTGGTAGAAATCTTATGAGCCAACATGGTTTTCCTTTTTTTTATTCTTCATTCCTTCTTTCTTAACACTGAAGGCTTAATTGCTTTTTTTGGTAAATTCTTGTACTTCCAGATCACACTTGCAGGGCCAGCTGACAGGGCTCCTTTAGGAAGTTAAAAGAGCCTTTCACTCACTAATTGTAATTATATATGGAGCTACGTGTATTATAGTTTTGATGTGGTAGGATTTGGCATTTAGGGTTTGTGTTAATGGGCCTTTACCCTTTTTTTTTCTTATTTGCTTTGGAATTTCAGTTGTCTAGAGAGAAGGCATGTTTTTGTTTGCCTTTTTTTCAATCGAGAGTGTAACATATTCAAATATGCTAGTGTTGATTTCATCTCAAATTTGTTGAATGAAACGTCAAATGCTGAGTGATATTGTAACATTTATTGGTTCGATTTCCATAAGAGAAAAAAAAAAAGAGAATTATACTTGGATTGATTGATTACATTGTCATTATTTGTTTAATATCTTTTAAAATACAAAATTTTCGTGAATATTTTAGATATTTTGTCTTGTAATTGTAAAATTATAACGCATTTTATTTAATGAAATATTTTTATGGGTTACTATCATAGGTAGTCCATGTGATTTTTTAAATTATCACTTTAGTCTTTATAGTTTTAAAACTATCATTTTAGTCTTTTTTTTTATCAATCATAATCTTTTATTAGATTTTGTTGATGTGGTATGGACAGATGTTAAAATTTTATTGGTTCGCATAAATAAAATTTGATAAAGGATTGATGATTAAAAAAAAAAAATTTAAGGACTGAAATGATAGTTTTCAAGTTATAAAGATTAAAATAATAGTTTGAAAAATTATTGAAATTACTCATGATATTAATCCTATTTTTATTCTAACATCGTTTGAGAAAATAAATATGTATTATAGCTTCTTTCAAGCTTCCTCAGTTTTGAGTCTAACTCCATGGTTAATTTTGAAGATAAAATTACATGTATCAAATTTTACAAAACCCTAAATTATATTTTTCTTGAGTAACTCTTCTAAATTTCTCCATCGTTGACTTTCTGTTAAAGAGATATCAATGCCTAATCGAAAGCATCTAAAAAGGGGCCATATACGGTATATACAGCCCATCAATTGTGCCTAAAGCATCAAGTAGTCGTCAGCCCACTAATAAAGTCGGTGAATAAGATGCAGACATCTTCGATGCCTTTTGTGGATTGTCAGTCTAATCTCCATAGTTGTGGAAGGCGAGAGCTTTTGCTGATTCTCGCCATCAATCTAACAAGCTGTTACCTGCGTTACTCTGGTTTCCACAACTATCAAGGTCGTTTTTAGTTGTGACTGTGGAAGGTGGGAGCTCCCCGAGGCAATTGCTCTGGTCGACCTTCACTGTAGGTACTTAAATCTGTTGTGCAGTTGCTTCCTTACATTTTTCCAAGGTTGGCTTCGTTGTTTTTTTCTCTTCTTTTCCTCAGCATTTGCATTTCCGTTGCTTAACCAATTTTGGGCATTCGTGATTGGTGGATATGGCAAAAACTTTATTCGGGACACTGTTTTATTAGTTGAATTAGGCTTGTGTTCATGAGTTTGTCAAGTCTGCCATCTGTTTGCTATTATTTGCTTGAGATGCGGATGTTATCTATGTTTCAATTTGGACAAATTTTCCAGAAATCATTGTTCTAGGTTAACTTTAGTGTCTTAGCGGATTTTGGGTGTTCCTATTTTTTTATCTTCAGTTGCACTGAAGCTTGGTTTGGTGTATATGTTAGCATCAAACCATCTAAATGTCTCCTATGATTTCCAAATTTCTAACAGGATCTTAGTTTTCTTCGTTATTTCTGTTATTAGAACAACTGTTTTCCCTGGACTCACGCGATAGTTGACATTTTGGTAAATTGACAGAAGCTTCTTCTCTATATTTGTGGATTATGATCATGTGCTTCACTGTTTACTGAAATATCCACCAAACTCTCCAAGTGATCACAGCATTTTTCAATCAAAGATGGCTGATGATGAGAAGACTATGGTGGAAATTTTAGATGAGAACAATCTAATTGACCTTGCCAAATACATAAACTATGTCAGTGCTCCTCAAGCTGGGGCCATAGCAACATTTTCTGGCACAACAAGAGACACATTTGAAGGTAAGATGGTTGTGGAGCTAAGATATGAAGCATATGTACCAATGGCAATTCGACAGATTAAGTCTATCTGTTCTTCTGCCAGAGAATCATGGAATATTTACTCCGTTGCTGTGGCGCATCGACTAGGCCCAGTTCCAGTTGGAGAAACAAGTGTTTTCATTGCAGTATCAGCTGTTCATCGTGCTGATGCCTTGGATGCTTGTAAGTTTTTGATTGATGAGCTTAAAGCTTCTGTTCCAATATGGAAAAAAGAGGTATATTCTAATGGTGAGGTTTGGAAGGAGAATTCCGAGTTCGTGGAGAGGAGAGGTCTAGGGAAGATGGATGGGGGCTGCTGTGCAGCCAAAGTGAAAGTGAACCACAAGAAAACAGAGGTGATTGTTAATGGTGATGGAGTGATTGAAGAAGCTGAGTAATAAATATAGAGTAAATTTAGTACAATAATGTGGAAATAAAATAGGAAGCTGAACAAAGACTTGCTTCCATGTCAAATTGTAAGGATTGTCATGAAATTTTTTGTATTTAATCTTAGTGCAAAGTTGATGTCACAATTTTTTTCTTCTGATAATAAAGTGGAATGCATGGGATTGGAAGAATTCAGAAGTCATGTTACAATTCAACATAAGAGAACTGTGATGTGTGTTCATTTGATCGGTTGCCTCAATTAATTTCACAATTCCATGGTAGCCCCTGAAACGACCCTGAAAATAACTTTTATAAGCTAAAAGAGACTAACTTGAAGGAATTTCAATACTGGAACAGAGAAGAAGGTTTTGTATAGTTCCTCTGTTTTGACTATTTTGACTGTTTTTCAGTAGGTTTGATTAATTGCAGTTCCTCTGTTTTGACTGTTTTTCAGTAGTTAGTTAAATTAATAATCTTATATCGCATGTGCTAACATCATAAGAGCATGTTTGATCGATAAAGAGGGTAATTCTGATGGCTGTTCATACCAAGAAACAAGGAATATATCTACAAGATCATAACAGGTACATGATCATGACTCCTGAAAAAGCACAATCCAATCCAATGGAACACACTCACACACTAATACGCCAACAAAACTATGCAAACGCCCTTATGGAACACACTCACACACTAATACGCCAACAAAACTATGCAAACGCCCTTTAGTTATGATAGGGTTTGGCACGGGAGTAATATGCCAATAAAACCATGCAAACGCCACAATTATGATAGGGTTTTGGCAGGGAAGTAAAGAGCCACAGTACCCCGATCCACACTTGAAAACTTTTTGTACACTGCCTTGAGCTTACTATCCGCAGCTGCAGAGTGGAATTGCACCAGTAACTTAGCACAATCTCTGCCGAACACCAAGCAAAACAATATCAGTATGATGACCATAACACGATGACAAAAAACTAAATAATCTTTATGAATGAAATCAAGTACATTAGCACATCTTCACTGTAGCCAGTATGGTGCTTTAATGTTTCAGTCCAGAATGGCCGCTTGTCGAGGGTATGTCGAGCAGCATAGACAGCTGAAGCAGCAAGCAAGGAGGGGCGATACAAGATGACGATCGGATATTGCATCAGACCAAGTTCGGCCAAGAAAAATGTCATGCTCTCCAACTACAGTAGTTAAATTCCAATTAGTCTTGCTGTGTATTTAAAAGGAAGAATCAAATGCTATCAGTATACCTCCTCATCAGATGGAACTGCAGCCTTGACATATCGGACGAGGAAGACATATGGAGTAGGGACTGTTAAATACCATTCCAACTTTCCCAGAATTGCCTTCTCCATTGTCAAAACCTGTTCTCTGTTATAGGCATTGTCTGATATGCAAACAAAGTCATTAACCTGTAAAGATTTTGAAACAAGGTTCATCAGGAAAACAGAGCGATAAAAAGGATTTAATAGAACATTTGAAGGTAAGTAATTGACCAACCTCTGGTGCCCATATCTCTTCATACTTGCAAGCAATAAGCATTGAGCTGATACCAACCAACTGAAGCTCTCTTCTTGGTACAATCTTAACTGCAAGGAACCGATCAACAATGTTGACAGTAAGATATAGGGTTTCTGGCATCAGCTCAAATTTGCGATGAACTTCAATCAACCAATCCACTAGGATTGTTCTCATCTTTGCATTGATGTCTAGCTGCAAGTGCATATAATCATGTACCCTACCATCATCCTGCATCAAATTATCGTAGATTATGCATCATATCCTAGATTATAGATGGAAAAGAGGTTATATGCATTCATTATTACTTCTGTGAGTTTGTAGAACTTGTAGATATCATCAACATATTCAACTACTGCCAACTCATTATCAACATCTTCTGCATCAATGCTGACTGATAAGTTCTCCTTTAGCTTGTGGCTAAGACCATAGACAGCCTGAAAAATCAACAAAAGAAAATAGTGTTAAATTGAAGTGAGTGTCAACAAAAGCAATTACAGCAGAAAATAGTGTGTGGGTCGTAACTATCCAAAATTACCTTGCTCCGAGCAGTGAGGATTGAAGTGAGTGTCTTCGTTTCTTTTTTGGAAGATCCTGCCCTAAGTTGTCTTCTGTTAACTGGTCTATTCTCTTCACTCTCATCAGAGCTAATCTCGATCACGTTCTCAGGCTTGTTCTTCTGAATGACATTATTAATGTCAGCTACTACAGACTTTGCTGGCGCTGGACCCCTTCTTGTGCCAGCCCCATTACCAGCAAGCGCAGGACCCATGATGTCTGCACCTGGTTTCTACAAATTCATAGGAAAATAGATAACATGATTCAGTTTCTGAATCTAAAATCCTTTTTTCCAATATGTAACAAAAGGGGTTTGTTATATGATTACCTTTCCTTGCACACCATGATCTTTCACCAAATTACCGATGTCTTGAAGGACCCTTCTATTCCTGCCATCTTCGGGCGCCGCCAAATTTTTCTGTTTGACTTCCCCTGGAAAGCTCAGAAACTAAAAAATATTAACAAGTTTCTTCGAAACATAGAGCAACTTCCACGGGGGAACTGCCTTGATGAAACAGGAAAGTTAAAAGGCTCGTGATAAAACCACTGGACATGGTAAGTTTGAAACAAAGGGTCCTATAAGATTTTCTTCGAATTGAAGCAGAGAGTTCTAATAAACAGAGCAAAGAGTGATGAAGAATAAAGAAACAGTCACATAGAATAACCAATCTCAGTTGTAGGTGTAATTAGAAAAGCACAAAGAACCACTTCAACACTAGATCAGGATGATAACAATACATTGAATACCCCTTATTAGAAATTTAAACTATAGAAGAACTTAACGACAAACATTTGAAGCAGGAAAAATCATAATTCATAATATGAATTCATAAACAACCGAACAGAAGACCGAACTGAACCCAGTTAGCCGCTTTGATAAGGAAATCTTAAAAAGAAATTTTTGAAGACAACTGCCATAACGAGAAAAACAGGACTGAAAATCCAAAGAAACAACCTTTAAAATTCCACTGTTCAACAAAACAAGGAAGATCGACAAAAAGATCGCCAGAAAGAATTAATACCCCTAAGCTGTTGGTGAAGAACAGCAGCTCTGGAAGCCATTTCGAGATCTTCTTTTTCTCCCTGTTGTTGGTTTTCTTCTTCTGGTTCTTGGTTCTGGCCAAAGACTTTAGCGAACAGCGACGACAGAAACTCTTGGAGAAGACTGCTACGCGTCTCTCCTCCTTCTTCTGCTTCTATGGTCGCCACCCTTTCTCTCTCTTTTCCTTCCCCTTTTCTCTCTCTAAACTCCAATCCTCCCTCTGCAAATGTTTATCTTCTTCCTTATCTGTTGATTGTGTTATATCAGAGAAAAGGGAAAAGCAACGAGAGCGTTGAGATCTCTTTTGAAGCGACGCCAAGCCTCTCTCCACCTCCAACGGTCTAATCTTTCATCACGTTTTGACCGTTGGATTCTCTTCCATCTAACGGATACAAATCTTAACTACGCATGGTTTAAAGTCTTGGGATTCACTAGCCGTTAGTAATGGTGGTAGTACGGTAATTTTTGCGGGTCGGGTTTGGTAAAGGATCCATTTCGATAACCCAAAATGTATTGCGAGCACTTGTTTCGTTGATCGACCAATAAAAATAAAATAAAATAAATAAAAAAGAAAACCATTGATAAAAATAATAACAATGCCATATCGTAGACCAATTCTTGAAACTTATCCCATTTGTTCTTATCAAGCCATAGAGATTGAACTCATGGTTACAAGTTATTCCATATTTTAATGACTTGAAAAATATTAAGTTAAAAATAAAGATCACTATAATTTATAAATATTAATTAAGGGCATGTTTGTTTGTGTTTTTATTGAAAAAAAAGTATAAAAACTAAAACATTATTATACAAATACAGTATAGAAATTAAAAAATAGAACAAAAATTAAAAATATATATAAATACATAAAAATAAAAATAAAAAATTAAACTAAATGAAACTAAATTAAACTAATCATTTAATGTTATTGTTATTTCATCAAGTGACTTGTTTAAAACATATTATTTACAGTTTATTTTACACACTTAAAATTTTATCTAATGTATATTTAAAAAGTAATGATTACAAGTTTCATGGTTATAATTATTTTTCCTTTCAAATCATTAGAATTTAATACTAATATTAATACAAACATCAATGAGATATCATTATATATGCCTAAGATATGGTTGGTATTGACACCTTCCTAAAGCTTATAAAATAGATCTCAGGTAATAACTAAAAGAATTAACATAGAGCTTGTTTGGTAGTTATATTATTTTTTATTTTCGTTTCTTATTTTTTAAAACACAAAAACTAATAAAAATAATATAAAAATCGAAAAAGACAACATATTAATACAATATAAAAATTCAAAAATAACATAAAAATCAATACACATACACAAAAATAAAAATTAAAAATAAAAATGAGAAATAATACCAAACGATTAGTAACTTTCAAGAGAAATTTATGGGATTGGATAATTATTCATAAGGATAAATGATACCTCTTTATAATTTTTATTTTTCCTTTTAATAAAGCCCCCTTAAAGCTCGGTTTTGAAGGTTCATTGTTCGTCTTCTAGCCACCAAAGGAGAATGCATGGAACGAGTCTCTCGTTCACAAGTAATAAATAAAGGGTTGATTCCATTTCATTCCACTTGTCCAACAAACATTTAACTTTGCTATCTATTTCTTTCACCATCCCTTCTTGTTGTGTTTGATTAAACAATAACTTAAAGAGAAAGAAAGAAAGAAAGAAGGAAGATGGCAGGGCCTGATCAAGCAGCCAAGCAGTCGTCGGAGGTGCTTCACCAGCGGCGGAATCTAGGACGTTGTCCGGTGAAGATGGCCATGGGTGGAGTTGCAATAGCTGCCGCTCTTGGTTACTTGGTTCTATATTCTAAGAAGAAACCTGAAGCTACTGCTCTAGACGTGGCCAAAGCCACTACTGGGGTCTCCCATCCCCGCAATTAGACTACAAATGATATCTACTTAATTACTTTCAGATTCTTGATTTAAGTAGTATAATTTGCTTCATATCCTTGTAGCATTGCCTGGCTTGTAATGTAGAAGGAATAAGGTATATGTGAAACTTCTTTATTTTTTAAAAAGAATTTATAGATATTAAAAGAGGTCGTTTGACTAAAAGTTTTTTTTTAATACCACAATGTTATGTTTTCTTTTGAGGCCCCATAATGCGCCGAATAAACCAGAATATTGAATGACAATATATTATGCCGTATTGAATTATTATGTTCATATGTAATATGAATTTTTTTATTTATACTGATTATATACATTGATATACAAAATAAAAGTCGAAATATCTAAAAATATTGAATAAAAATCATAAATTAAAAAATGAACAGTTAAATTAAAAAATATTAAATCTAGAGTTTTTCCTAACAATTTTTGTCTTGGCTTTTAATTTTTAAAATTGAGAGATCATTTTAATTTTTAAAAAATTCAAAATAATGTTGAACATTAATTGATCTAATAAGATGTTCACAATTTTGATTTATCAACAATAAAACAGATTGCATGAGTCATTAGTTTGATCCAAATCTTTTATAATATTAATTTTTTTAAAAAAAAGTCTTTTATGTTATTAATTTAAAAAAGTCTTTTATATTATTAAGACTAGCTTTTTTTTAATGAAGTGAGTCATTTAAGAAATGATTTTTTTAAAAAAATATTAAATTATTAACTTATCTTTTTATATAAATTATTTTTAGTTCTAAGTGATGTAAAAATTTAATATACTTAATTTGTTATCTTAAATTTAGGGTTAAAATGTACAATTCAATCTAAATTATCATTAATCTACAAATTTTATTTCAAACAAGATTTAAATTCTTGTTTTGATTTGGATAGTAAAATTAGGATGATATCTCAAATTTATATTTCGCAAAACAAATTATCATATGACATTTAAGTATAAATGATATAGGTATGTTAGCATTCATAAATCTGAATGAGATACGGATATATTGATGGAAATTTTTCCTTATCATTAAGATTAGACAAACATGAATTGGATTAAGTTAAATTAATTTTGACATTAATTAAAGATAAATATGTAGTCTAATAATAAAATATTATCATATTAATGTGGGCTAGGTAATTTATTAGATTTGTAATGGGGAATGTTAAATTAAAGGAGGTTCACCTTATTTTGATGATGATAAAACATTATTTGAACTAATAATTTTGTATTTATAAGTATTTGAAATGTAGGAATTAGAGTTTAAGTGTGAAAGAAATTGGTTAAAGAGTCTTGGAGTTAAATTAAAGGTCGTGAAACTCAAACTAGCAGGTCAAAGATAGCTTTTATATATAGGTTAATGGTTATATTTTGATTGTAAATTTCACATAGTCATTTTGGTGTTTTGATCAGGCTTAATTTATGCATAATTGCACACATATGTTAGAGTATGAATATAGAATGCATAATCATGAGGAATTTTGTGTGAAAAGTTTTTAGTAATCCTTTTGACAAGTTAAAAATATTTGTAAGAAGATTTTAAATGTGTTTGTGAGTTTACAAAGAGTATAAAAATGTTGTGAGTTAATTTGGATTGGATTGAACGAGTTTTGATAAGTTTATGCATGCTTTTTAATAGTTAAATAGTGTTAGAAGAGTTAAATTGTAATGCTCCTACTTACTTCAAAACTCAATTTCTAATTCACAACAATTCCCAAATCGCAACAACCATAATTCCTCAAATCAATTCCCAAAATTCAACACAAACTCTAAATTCCTAATTCAACCATAATTCAATCCAAGCATTCATTATAATAAATCCAATAAACCAAAAGGAATTAACTTAAAATAAAAGCGAAATAATAATTAATAAAATTCATGGTTCCCAATGTTAATAAGTCCAGTATTCTTCCAAAACATATCAACTATCTCTACTTGATCATAAATAAATCAGTTGTCAAATAATAATAAAATTCTAGTTACAATTAATTCCTATGATATCCTACGACAAGTTATCCTATCTAAACTATTTATTAATACGCAACTTAAAATCTGAAAAGCTCCAAAACTTGAAAAATCCAATGGGTAAGAAATGAGCAATCAACTCAATAAGGGATAACTAAAGTATACCCATCATGCAATATATAACATATACAAATATAAAATTATATATATATATATATATATACACACACGATCATTGTATCACATCACATTGCAATTTCATATTATAATTCATATTTATTTACATTTATGTATTATTCTTAATCCATTATTTCCTTTTTAAATCTTCCATTTAATTCTTTTTTTAAAATTTTAGGGTCCCACTTAACCTAATAGGCTTATATCCAATAATCTGCCAACAAATATATCATACAAGACACTTCCCACTTTTGAAAATATCCTGAGCATTCCCATTCCTGAAATAAGGGGTCTAATCAAATAACGCATACATGACACTTCCTACTTTTAGAAGCATTCTGAGCATCCCCACTCTTGGAATACCAACATAAATCACTAAGGATATCCATACTCTTGGAATACCCCGACACATGTTTAATAATCAATCTCAATTTCATCACATAAATATCAAGACCATAGAATATAAATCTATCTAGTCAAGTTATTAACTAGGATCTCTTTAGCCTCTTAATATTCCGTAATTTAATATTAATTCGTCACACTTTGTATTTTCTCATCACAATTTATAATCTGCATCATAACATCGTTGCAATATAAACATAATTTTTGTTATTCACGTGAAATCATACACACAAAATAATTCATAACAACATGCACTTATATCCACAAATTACTAATTTATCTTCATATTTATCACATTACATACACATTTTACCATATAAGCACATATTGAAAATTTAATTCATAATTCACTAAAATTCAAAATATCCAATATTTAAACAAAATTCACATAATATGATATATTTCAATTTCTAAATTTCGTATAAAATCACATTTACCATATAATTTTACAAAGTACATACATCAAGACATATTCAAGTTCAAAATTCTCACAAAATCCATAATATAAATTTTTACACAAAAATTTCATATAATAATGTATAATTTTAATTAATCCCTTTACACACCATTAAGCTATTAAAATTTTAAGATAGTATCCAAATTTAAAATATAAACAAAATTCACATTCAACCATATAAAGTATAAAAATCACACAATATGAATACATTCTAATTAACCACTTAAAAATTTAAAAACTCCAAATTCCTACTTAGTCATCTATCCATTTTGTCTCTAGTACCCAACACTCTCCCCCTTCCTTAGTCGCACCAGCCACCATTGACACTCACCACATGACCTAGCCACAGTCGCTTGGCTCGCTGCTTACACCATCAACTTTGTCTAGCAGCCACCCCCTCTTCCTTATTCTAGTTTCCAACTAAATGCAATTAGACATTAAACATCACTAGTGAAAGGAGTAATGAACACCATCATATTCATGTCACTGGTAACAATAGTACAAAAACTTCAAATCCATCATTATAGTAAATGGGCTTCCAAAAGTTAGGTTCTTATTAACATGTTTTGGGCTTTTAAGACTTAATTTCCAAGTTCCAAATTGAAGTATATCTTAATTCTATAGCCTTGAGATATCGAAAATCAAAAATTAATCACCTAAAGACAATAAATTTGGAGACAATATTCAATATCTTAATGAAAAATATTTAGACATAGAACAGTAGGACAAATAACCTAAATGGAAAGACGCAAATTGATAATTGAAGATTGGAAGGAACAACCAGTTTGTGAACCATATTACCCATGAAAATGAAGTGAAGTGGGTTAGTTTCGCTTAGAGAAAATGAAGTAAAAGCATGAAACAAAACAACAGCAAGATTGGACTTACTTGTTAAGCAACCATTATCGATGCTTATGGAGCTAGTTTAAAGAAGAAGTAGAAAATTTAAAGAAGAAGAAGTCAAAGCTTTAGAAAGTGGTAATTTTAAGAAGACCATAATGACTTGGAAGAGAGAAAGAAAAGATTGAAGGTCCTTTATGAGAGTAAGTGACAGTTAGGAGAGCTAAATAAAGAGATTGAATGTTTTTAGGTTAAGCTTATAATAATTGGGTTAGGCTAAAATTATCTTAAACCTAGACCCGAATTTTATGGATGTTACATAAACAACAGTACACTGTAGAGCATCGTTTAGTATACATTCATGATATTTAAACAGCGAGAGTTAAATGACATCGTTTAAGTCCCAATAACTACCTTTTAAGAGCGTAAATCACACTCAACAGATTTGCTTCAACTGTAATTCAATTTTAATACATTAGAACGTTGTACAACAGTAATAAGTAGCTATTTTGATATCTAAGAGTTTAGAAATCAATCATTCAAATGTTTTAAGCATTAAAAATTGTTTTACGTGTGAGTTTGAGTTGAGGCTTTGAGTTGATATTTGTGAGCTTTTTATGCACATTTTTTCATTCATCACATTATTTTTTAGCCCCTTAATACACCAATTTTTCTTAAGTAAAACTCTTTCAAGTGTGTAATTTAAGGGATAGAATAAAAGATTGTCCTTAAGCATTTGAAAAAGGATTGTAAACGTTGCCCTTGAGCTTAAAAAATATTATATTTCTATCATTATTCCTTCGATAGTGAAACAAAATCTCAATAGTAGTGTCAAGGACTAGACATAAAAGTAAGTGAATAGTTCTGAAATAGAATAAATTAGTGGTGTCATTCTTCCTTATACTCCTTTACGTTTATGTAATTATCCTAATTCAGTTGTGTTTATATTATTGTCTAAAATCTTGTTTGTATTTCTTATTCAAGTTATTTATTTATGAGTTTATATATGTTGAATTAAGTTTTATCCATTGTGTTTATTATTACCTAGTTCTGCAATCAATTTCCGCAAAAGTAGATAAACTTAAGATTATGTCTTTGTAGAATTTTTAAGAACCCAATTCACCCTCCTCTCTTAGGTGTCATTCAAGTCTAACGGGGAATCTAATAAAAAAATACTACCTATAAATTTAAGTGTTAAATCTCCTGTTATTTTTATATATAAATTTGGGGGTTAAGTCACTTGATCTAAAAAGTTACTGCACTCTATCTAGAAAATTCTCTGCCTTCTTTCTACTCTATACTACCTCTCTCTATTTCTCCTCTTCTTCCTCTCTTTTTCTTGTACTTTCACTTATTTTTGTAGATCCATTAAAACCAATTAGTGTAGATTTTATCAAGTCATAAACCGTAAATAACAAAACAAGTACAATTCTATAAATTTCACACGTTTAATATGGATGATCCTTTCCATCATTTGATATCATAGCCACCCATATTCATTTGTTTTAAGGATTAGAGATGTTGTTTTTCATCTGGAAATTAAAGAACATATTTTTATATATATGGATTTGGTTTTTGTGGTATTATTTTGATTTTTAGATGTGAAATTATTAAGAAAGTAACATATAGGGTGTAGAAATAAGGAATTCATGAGTTTTTAAGCCAAAAATAGCTTGGATTTGCAAAAGAAACAAAGAAGAAACCCAAAAAATGCGAGAAAAACTATTGGAGAAAGAAGAGACACACAATAGCTAAAAAGGGGAAACAACAGTGACATGTGGAAAAAAAATATTAAGGTAGCTTTCGGGCGCATACAGTACACACATCATAAGGGACAAGCGCCTCACTATTGTATGGTCAACGACGAGTGTGCTATATGCACCATACAACACGTATGGTGCATAATGATACTGCCATCATAATGATGCCATCAGCCACTTACCTTGCTTATGTCGCTCTTGTATTATACTAACAACTTCATGCCTAATAATTTGCTAACTCATCTTCTACTAATGACTAGACACAAACACAACATTGACTATAATGTTGATCTAGCTGTTGATGTGGCACCCATTACTAGATAAAATAAAACTCAAAATTTCTAGATTTTATATAATAATCCCTCGAGTTATTTTGGATCATTTTAAAGGTAATATGGGAGTATAAAGTCAATTTTCTAAAATGTTTTTGAATTATTACATTAGGAATAATGAATATTTAACTTCACAGAAAAATTTTAATAAATTTATAAAAACTATTTTAAGTGATTTTCATTCAAGTTGACTTGAAATTAAGAAGACTAATGCAGTTATATTATCTCATACGGTTTATTTATTTTATTACATGATTAATATTTTTTCAAATATTTTTATTATTGAAAATTTTCAACGTAAGGACATAAATAATTAATTCGACACTATTTTTTTGACATTATTTAGTTACAAATGATTACTTGCAATATATGATAGTGAAATGTCATATGTTTCCATATACTTTAGATGTGATGATAACATATATGTGTATCCCTTTTATTTGAAGAAGTAGTTTGAATTTTGATGATATTATAATAACCACAATGGCCTTTTAAATTGCTATAAGGATCATGTTTGCTAGTATGCTGTCTCTTATTTTGTATTGGATTATTTTGCCTACAAGTGGTGACCTTGTATGAAACTTGAAATGTGTATAAAGGCATTTGGTGAAGGAAAATCATTACTTGAGTGATCTATACAACCAGAAGTGATAGAATCACGAGTACTGAATGTGTATACTTTGACCTATTTTACACAAAGGTCTCATTTATATATTATGCATTCAACTCACAGACATTTCATGATGTATAGATGATATGCTCCATTGATATAATTTTATGGCTTTTAATATAAATGTTATCCTATATTTGTGTT
The DNA here is from genome assembly GCA_028565735.1 of Pinacopodium congolense. Classification (NCBI taxonomy): domain Eukaryota; kingdom Viridiplantae; phylum Streptophyta; class Magnoliopsida; order Malpighiales; family Erythroxylaceae; genus Pinacopodium; species Pinacopodium congolense. The sequence goes on from JAOXYD010000135.1 coordinate 5,419,499, forward strand.
AATAATATATTATCTACTTTACAATCATCTTTTCAATAAGCAACTGTACGTTTATGATTGAAGTTTCAAATGGAAGGAAGGTGCGAAATTTACTTTAAAGGTAGTGGACCTTGATTAAGCCATAACTACTAAAAAACCAACCCCTTACACAATTTCCTGCACTGATTCAAACAAGGCAATTCTTACGACTTAGAGATGAACAAATAGATTGGCCTATTTAATGATTAAGAGATCAATTCCAAGAAATACTTTTAAGGGACTTCTTGTTAAAATTGTAACAAAAAAGCTTCTTAACAATATAATACAAAGGTACCAAGTTTCTCACCATATAGAAATCCATACCCTAATACAAAACTCTTTTTTATGACATATACAAGGATAAGAGGAGTAAGACAATACATTATAGACATGGTGACCATCTAAAAGAAGCTTAAAGAGCTGAATTTTCTAATCATCTATAGATTAATAGTGAACTTAACACTCAACACCCTTCCTTTAGAGTTTAGTCTTTTATTGATAGCTTTTATCACTCAGCATGAAGCTTGGAGTGTTAATACTCTGATTTCTCGTTGCGTGGCTGAAGAAGAGAAGCTAAACAGTAACATAGCTCTTTTTGCTACTAAGGCAAAGGGCAAGGACAAGGTCTTTAAGGAAAAATGCAAATCTCTTCAATGTCCTTCCCTTATAAACATTGGTCAGACTAGGAGAGTAAAGGCTCCAAAAAACATGGAAAATGTTCAAATGTTTCTTCTGTAAGAGGAAAGAGCATAAAAAACAAGTCTGTTTAAAATATAAAACCTTAAGAGAAGAGCATGATTAGTTAGGTAACTCTTTAGCCCTTATTATTCATAAATCTAATATTGCTATATCCACATCTGGTTCTTGGTAGATAGATAGTGGAGTTTCTACTAATATTATTTTTATAATGTAGAGGTTTATAATAAGAAGGAGGCCAAATAAAGATGAGTTAAAACTGATATTTGGTAACAATGAAAAAGTAGATATAGAGTTTATTAGAGTTGTATGTTCAAATTTGGATTTTGGTTTTAAACTTATAATACAAAACACATTTTATATTATCATTTAGATGGAATTTGATTTATGTATCAGTTTTTTATAGAGAAGGCTACAACTTTGTGATCAATAACTTTTGTGTTAAGTTGTCATATGATACAAAATATATTGACATTACTTTCTTGTCATTTGGTTTATATAATATGCAATTAACTTCAAAAGATTTTTATATTACTTCTTAAGTTGCTAAAAAAGTTATTTTCAAAGGACCTCTCATAAATGATAAATCGTGCATGTTGTGGTTTAAAAGATTAGGCCGCATATATAAAGAAAGAGTTGAAACAATGATAAAGGATAATATTCTTCCAACTACTGATTTTATAGATTTAAAGACATGTATTGATTGTTGTAGAAGTAAAATTAATAAGATAAATAATAAAAACTCT
>JAOXYD010000135.1:5421058-5442340 GCA_028565735.1 Pinacopodium congolense
ATAATATAGTAACAATTACTTTAAATTGAAAATATTTTTTAGATTGATGTTTAGATTATCAACCTATTATTATGCAAATTGTATTATTATACAATCTATTTAAGTTGATAAACTAAACAACAATCTAAAAAATTTTTCAATTCAAAGTAATTATTACTATATTATTTGTATAAAAACATATTTGTATTACTCTCATATATATGCAATATTACATATATTGAATTTATAAAAAATAAAATATTTATTTGATTTTAAAAAAATTTAATTAAAGAACACAATATTTACATCATATATTTCTTTAATTATTAATAATTTTATTTTAATTGTTAACATAATTCATTAATTGAATTTAATATTATTTAGGTCCCTATAGTTTGGTAAACTATTAATTAAGTTCTTATAACTTGATAAACTATTAAATAGATCCATATAATTTTAAATTATTTTTATATTAGTCTAGTATCACGTAACGTATGACAATACGTGGACATACCACGTGGTATATTGTTAATAAAAAATAATAGAAAAATTAACGGTGAAAGTAATTTAAAATTTTAAGAATTTATTTAATAGTTTTAAAACTATAGAAACTTAATTAATAATTTGTCAAATTATAGAAGTTTTGGTGAAAATTTTTTTTATTGAGTTTTATAATAATGCAAAAAACAGTTTATTTTTTCTTTTTGGTTGGAAGCCGAAGCTAGAAAGTGCTATTATGATATATGCAATGAATGGAAAAGGTTAAATTGGTCAAATTTTGAGGTTAGCAATTGAAGGATTCGTTTTCAGGTCCGCCCCCGCGCATTGCATTTCCTCCTCCCAGAAACCGTTGGCCGGTGATCGGGAAATTTAACCAACCAATCATCAGACACTAACAGACAATAAAGAGAAATATCTAATGGAGGATCAAGCTGCAAATGTCGAGGGAGATAAAGGAGTCAAAGTACTTGTCTCCTACTCCAACTATGTCTGGAACCGACTTGTCGCTCTCTTTCCCTCCAACACTAACTTCATCGGCAGAATCTCTGGCCTTTACCGTCATACGACTAGCAGCACTCACAAAGCTGGCCTTCCTCTACCTCTGCCCTCTAACTCTCCAGATTCTTCTCTGTACACTCTTTGCTTTCTTATTTTTCCTTTTCCTTTGTCCATGTCCATGTGATTATAGAGATTCTAATGGCTTTTAGATATGTTGGACAGTTTTTTTCTTTTCTTGTAGATTTTTTATGCTCCCAGCATTGTTTCTATACTTGCTACTCTAGCATTTCTTTAGTTCACCATCATGGTTCTCTTTAATTGCTATATGCATTTAGCTGAAAAATAGTGCTTAGAAACGATGGTTAGATGATAAGATTATTTATGTCAGAATTCGTCTTCCGTAAATATATAATATGTCCTGATAAGTTAATTAGTGCTACGATAAAAGCAGATTTCCTAAACATGTGGCTTTCTTCTCCTTTTGTTGCATTGTTATACAGAAATGTGTTCAAGTTTCAGTGGCGAAGTATGAAATTGATGTTCTTTTTTTGCTACACATGCAGGTTCGTGACAAAGCCATCTAGGGTCTATGATGTCTTGGAGGATATCATACAACACCTTATAGCTAATTTGCACAATGTCCAAAAGAATTTGCAGTTTTGGCAATCTAGAGCAGAGGTTGGCATTTGATTTCACAGGCCCTATTTTGTAATTATCCCGTCTATCCCTTATGTAGTCAGATATTTCTCTTTGACTAAACTAAAGTATTTTTCTTGTCGTGTTTCAGGCTTCTAATGCTCGAAAGCTGTACTTCATGATTTTTGAGAGAGGGCCATTGGCTTTCGTTGATGGGACAGTTTACTTCCTATGGGAATTTGGTGAGGGTTCTACCATTAAGCGGTTTTACCAGTCTGCATCTGCTCACATATCTGAGAGGATAGCAGCTCTCAGCACCATAAGAGATGCGCTTGCTACATTTTTGGCTGAGGTAACTTTGTCCTTTTATCTATCTTGAGCTCATTAATATTTACTTGTCTTTCTAGCTCTAATTCACTATCATTATCAAGATATCCTTTTACGTCTTGTTTATTTCCTTGAATAGCTAATACTTTCTACAAGCATAAGTAGTTTCTTACTTAATTCCTGTTCTTGTGTAGTTGCTTACAAAAGTTTGTATAAGTTTGTGGCTACTTTTTCCATTAATTTAATTCCAGAATTTGATACACATGCCACATGCTGTCCCAAATGGATCTTTTCTAATGTTGTAGAACAGATGTTTTGTCCAAACAGGTTAAACCTCAAATGTCCAATGTCATGTACCTACTGACCGTACTTGTTTCTCTGCGTTTTCTTAAGCTTAGAGCTCACATTTTCAATATGCAAAGTTTTAGACTCTAGAAATTTCATGTGTTCCTCATCCATTTCATTCTGATTTGTATGTTCCATTCCTTGCTTAAATTTTAGTGTAGGATCACTAGTTTACCTCATCTGAATGTTTACCTTAGCCATTCTAGACTCGGTTTTTGGCAACATGTCTAAATGCAACTTATGCAGTCTATTCATTGTTTGGTGTAGTCCAAAACATGTGTTAAGAATTTAGCCAGTGTTTGTTCTCAAGAGCTCTAAGAATCAATGATAAACCTCACTTTCTGTACTGTCAGGTTTATATGGAAGTCAATAGATGTGGTGAGGAGTTGGTGAAGGATCCTGAAAAATCATTACCTTCATTATTAGCTTCTATTAATGATATGTTTTCAGATTTGGAGGCCTCAATTGGTCATCTGCATGCAGTACATCAGGTAAGTATAACTTATTATTATGCTTTCCATTTATGTTGTAATCACAATTTTCTTACTTCAATGCTACACTTTAGTATGCTCAACCATGCAGTTGTCAAAATGTTTTAGTAATCGGTGGTTCACATATGTGCATGTTGTTGTGCTTTCTAATATGTATTCTTGAATTTTGTGCAGACTTCTTCTGTTGATGGAAGCTATTCATTTCCTCTGCTGCTTGAGAAACTACCAGAAGTTAATGAAGAAGGATCTCAGTGGACAGATTGTGAAACAAGAGATGCCATCAATGTGGTTTATAAAAATCTAAAGAAACTTGACTCCTATGTGTCTCTGTTGGTAAAAGTTTTATTTTCTTAGTGATTTGATAAATTTATGTTGATTTTTGATGACTTTCATAGTCAAATAGAATTATGTAACTAATAATTGCTGTTGGAGATGCTGATCAAACTAGGTTCTTCCTTCCTTTAGGTTGCTAAACACCAAAAGCCAAGAAAAATAAACCAGTACTGGATTCACTACACATGTGGTGCAGTTGGCCTGACAGTTTGTTCGTTGTGGCTCCTTCGGCATAGTAGTTTGATGGGTAGTTCTGATATTGACAATTGGATTCATGAAGCTAGGGATTCATTTGTGAACTTCTTTAATGATCATGTGGAGCAACCGGTATTTCTAATTGCTCTTTTAATCATATGGTTCCATGTGTGCTGTTTGACTTTGTCATAAATTCTGTGGTCAAATTCAGATTTCTGTGAAATGCTGGAAGCATTTATTACCTTTGCACTAATTTGTCTGAAAGTGGAATGATTTTCTTCCTTCACAACTGCTGTAATTTGACCAAATAAATTTCAGTAGGACAAAAGTCAACCAGGTGTGGTGTATCTAGAGATGAAACAATAATTGTGAGATGCAAAAATGATTTTGAATTTTTGTGCTACCCATAATTGGGCAGCTTGTAAGCACGCCCACACACGCCCACACGCCCACACGCCCACACAGTTCTGTTTCTGCATTTTTACCTATTAATTTGAAATGTTGTGAGATTTAACAAATTGGTAATTTTATCAGCTTCTCTCTATAAGAGATGAACTATTCGAGACATTCAGGAAGAGACAAAAAGGTGTGATGGAGGCTGAAGAAGTTCAGTTGACTGTCAATTCTTTGCACAGGTTGATGCTTCCCTCCAATTCTGTTTATTCGTTCTGAAAATCCTGTAATGTGATGATTCATTGTAAAAGTGAATGGATTAATGTTTATAAGAGTAACCTACAATACTTGTAGCTTGCAACATGTAACTTCTCTAAAGTACCTGTGAGAATCTACAGACACTTAAGAGTGGATTTTAATTTATACGTGTAACTTATAATGACAGCAGAAGGCCAAGAACATTGAAGAACATTTTAGGTGTTACTATCCAAAAAGTAACAAAATAAGGGATTTTTTTCTAATGAGAAACCATGCACAACAGCTTTAGACTATTATACTGAAGTAAATAGAATGTCTGTGATCTGACATAATAGCTGTATAAAAGACAAATTAAACATGGAAATCTCCATAACTTGGCTTCCAATGCATTAGCTTCGATGTCCAAGTCTTCATCCCCTAATGCAGGGATGGGAAGAAATGGAGTTGGCAGTTTTGATTCGAAATTATAACTTCTATTACCCTTTCCATTTTCCTTAATAAAGATGATGTTGTTTCCTCTGCATAGGTGCAATGGAATCTTTTTTGTTTGAATCTATTAAATACTCCTATGTCATTAGTATGTCTCTATCGACCTGAAATAAAGGTTATTTGCTATCAATTGCTTTAATTTATGATAAGTGCGCACTGGCAATGGTTTTATAATAGCTTTGTTTTAGGGATGGCTTTTCCTCACTAAAAGGGATTTTTATGCAAACTTTGGAATAGGGTACTCAGGTTATGAAGAATGAAGTGGAAAGGTTCTGGTTTTTGAAATGGGATTTATTTTGGTAGAACTGCCATGACGTGAATTATTTTAAATATTTGTAGTATTGTTGCCTTCTCCTCTTTTTATTAGTACTTCAGTTTGTTCTCTTGCGTGTCCAGTCTTGGAGAAAATACTTGGATTTCACTGACCATGAACTTTCCTTGATTAACTATCTTGCTGGCATGCAGAATGTTGTTGGCTTTCAGTGAACAGACAAAAGGTCAAAAGTTGCCAGAGAACGCTTCAGATCAGGAAATGCTTGAAATTGTGATGACGAGGTACGCTTCATTCTGAGCTTATGGGTGATTTCTATGTTTTAGCTGGGATTAATGAGGACTTTAAGTTCTTAAAGATACATATACAAGAAGACTGAGGGTTTAATACAATGTTACTTTTGCTTTCAATCTCCTGTATTTCTGTTTCCCACTCTCTTGCCTAGGTTTTACGTAAGCTATTACCTAAGTAATGATGTGTCCATGCCAAAATATTCTTATTGTTTTGCTGAGTCTTTTTAATATCGTGTTTATTAATATGGCAACACAAAGAGTTGAGAGAGGAAAAGTTGGCTATAATCAGCAATCTTGTATCCTAGAACAGTATGAACTAATGGACTTAAGGAACACTCTAGTTTGTGAAACAGTGATGCTAGAGACTCCCAGAGCAACTTTCTTGGTGAATATTTAGTTGATGAATGGATGGGTGTGGAAGGACCTTCTCTTGTCCTACTTTACCTCAAATATCAGGCAAGAAAGTAGGCCTTTATGATACAGTTTTGGCTATTATGATGATTTATTCATCAGCACCACAACCAATTGATAAAGAAAAGCTAGTGGATAAGTTTTACACTGGGGTGAAATTTACCTGTTCAGTTTTCAAATATTACCTGATTGACGGGTTTATAGTTTCTAGCTTTGGAAATCACTACTTAGATGTAATTGTGGTAAATGTTTCCTCCCAGCATATTAATATGAACTCCAACTTGAAGTGATGCAATCCATGTACCATAAAATTGTGTGGGAAAAATCTTCAACACTTTTGCATAAATATGAATAAAATTTCTCAGAGTTGATTCCTAGGTTGATATAATAATGAATTCCTTATAAGTCACATGCTTTATTTGCTTGTCTTACTCCTCTAATTGGAAAGTGAACTCCTTGGTGGCTGTCACTAGGTACGAGAAGGAACTAACACATCCTATTCAAAACCTTTTAAATGGGGAGCTTGCTCATGCTTTGCTTATCCAGGTAATCCAGAACACTTTAACAATGATGCCTGTTTCTGACATTGATCATAACCTGCTATATTCTTCCCATTTCAGGTTCAGAAGTTAAAACTGGATATTGAAACGTGAGTCTATTCAAATAATATGCCATATAAAAATCAAATTTTATTTGACCTTCCTAGTATGCTTAATTTGGCTTGATCTTTAATCAGGGCAATGCTAGAACTTGATCAGATCCTTAGGGCAAATGAGATCAACTTTGCTATTCTGGCTGCCTTGCCTGCATTTTTTCTTTCTCTCCTTCTGCTAATGGTAGCACGTGCATGGCTCAAAAGGGTAAGCAAACAGTAAATATTCTCCATTGTTTAATAGCAGTTTCCTTGAGTCAATTATATCTGTTGCAATTGTGCCGGGGATGGCATTGATGATTTGCAGCCTTGCATTGACCAGTACATGTAAACACACATCTGCTCTTTAATTCTAGGTTGGCAGGCCCCAACTTGAATGCTTTTTATGTTTCTAATTTAATTGAACTAGATTGTCTTTCCTTCAGCCATTTATCATGTCTGGTTCTTAAAAAGAAAAGAATGATTTCTTCAGATATTAAGGAGAATATGGTTGTCTTTTCTTTGCTTTGCTGTTGATGCAACTATGCAAGCCAATCTATACACATTGTAGGATAAGTTATTTAAATATTTTGATTTTCTTTGATGGGTTTGAAATCAGAATATAGTTCACTGTGCCTTGGTCAGTAAACTGAATAGATTGCCTAATGCTGCTACTAATCTTCAACAGTGTATAGAGCAATAAAAAGCATATGCCATGCACATACACATTTGAACATGAGCTTCAAAGTACTATTTGTACATCTTATAGAAACATATCTGAGGATGGAGCACCACACTGTGATTTAAGAAGCAGGTCTGAGAAAACACAGCCATGACCATCTGTGAAAATTCTCAAGTGGGAATCCTGATTTTAGTTTGAGGAGTTAAAATTGTTCCCAGGCTTCTCCAACACGCACACTATATAAGTATCTCGTGTTTATATTTTTTATGCACTAAGTATTTGTTTATCCATATTCTTTCTGCTTTTTTTGCTGCATAACCAGGATACTAGAGCAGAAGGAAGGGGTAGAATTGCTCGGCGTCAAAGAAGGCTACTCTTAGCAGAGGTTGAAAGAAGGATTATGCAATACCAAAATTATATTGACCAAGGCCTGGTAAGAAACTGATTTGTTATTTGTATTTCACTATATGAGAAGTTGTTTTTGTACCAAAACAGCCATGAGGTGAAGGTGAGTTACTGTAGGAATCTGTGGACAAATTGAACTCTGTTATAGTATGAGCTTTTGTGATTCACTGACCTTTTTCAATAATGAAAGATTGCTTTTTCAGTCATAAGATAGCTTCTGGCTTTCCACTTGTTTACAGATTGAGCTATGCAGCTATGCTAATTAACAGTAATGGCATAACTTACTGTCATTCTACTCATTATGCAGGAGAAAGAGTCGAAATCCATGCATGGGTTAGCATTATATAGCTTGGATCGCCTATTTCATGCTGTTGAAAGGCATGCAAAAGCAACTGGTGAATGGCAGTGGTTAGTATGAATTACTGGGTTCCTATATTATTATTTTTTATCTACGTGGCTTATCCATGTTTTCACACATGTGTTTATGTATACTTATGCAAGTACGAAGTTTTATTAGAGCTAACTAGTATGATGATGAACAGCTTGAGACAAGACATCATGGATCTGGGAAATCCAGGCCTTCCAACTGCTTACAAACTTGCAGTGACATCACGCATGGAGCAGCTGTACGAGTGCTTGCTTCCTTCATTTAAAATACGATAGGGTTCTTTCCTTCACTTGTTCCTTTTGTTCATTAGAAAATGTCAACTTACTTCCCAGGAAAAACAAAGATTTAAAAAGTTGAATAGAATAGGAGAATCATGGTCATTTAAATTGCACAGAGGTGGATCCCATCTTTATACATGGGGTGATCCTGGCATTACATGGTATTTTGCATTATGTAATGCGAGAAAAAAGAAGAAAAAAAATTGACTCCAATTGGGGATTTGATCAATTTTGTAATAATTGCATTATAAGACCTCTCAATCTTTTAAGTTTACTTATGCCCAAGGTTTTATTAAGTTCCATATATATATATATTGTAGACCTTAGTTCTTGTTCAATCACTTTGTGCCACATTTTTGTTTTAACTTGTAACAAATAAAATGCAACACAATCAAGAATCCATAGGATGGAATTGGCTGAAATGGCAGGCAGGGCGATTATGGTAATCTTTCGAGCAATACAAATGTCTGCCACAAATGTTTCAAATTTATTAAAATAAGTTTCTGAATTATATATATATATATATATAAAGAGAGAGAATCAGAAAATATACAAGGGCAAGCAATGGTAGATAAGTACTCTTCAAAACCCTAGTTGATAACTCAACTTCTAAAGCTTACAAGCTTCCCATTAGTGCTTGTCCACATCATATGTAAATCATCTTTAATGACAAGTTTGGAGATGTATTGCGTGCGGATACATTCATGGACTAGTTTCTTCGTTCCATTTGCACTAGAAACTCCTTACCTATCCGGAAAGCCACGCTCTCCCAATGCGCTGCTTATCAAAGCATCAAGGGCTTGGCCTGGTGTATTATATAGTAAGGATGATGCAGCTTCTGTTAGCATTTCTATTCCAATGGGCGAACCAGTAGTGGAAGGAGAAGACTATCCAATTTTGATTCTGAAAGACCTGAAAAAATATGGTTGCACTATACAATCCATAATGGTCGAATCGCAGCTCGTGGCCGTCTGAGTAATTGTGTAACACAGCAACCTTGTTCAGGTCCTGGATCTGTTCTCTCTTTCTCCATTTCATTGAGACCAAGCCGGTGGAGCCCTTTCAAGACAAAAACATTTCCTTCTTATGGATCATCACCTACATTCAATCAAGCTTCGACCTGGTAGCTTAAAGACATCATTTTCCTTCATGAAATCCCTTATTTTCCCAGCGTCCTCGTATCTACCTGCTTCTGCATAGATGTTTGACACCAGAACATAATAAGAAGCCTTTTCTGGCTTCAATTTAATTAATTTCTTCGCAATCCGTTCTCCTACTTTAAGATTATTGTGAACTCGACATCCTGATAATATGGCACCTAGAACTCCTTCATCAGGTTCCATTGGCATTTCCTCAATAAACTTCTCTGCCTCCTCTAGAAGCCCTGCTTTTCCCAGACAATCAACCATAATTGCATAATGTTTCAAGCCAGCAACCAATCCACAATCTTGCATCATTCTGAAAGATGAACGTGCTCGCTCCACCAGCCCCCCATGAGCACATGCTGTTAAGACACCAACAAATGTTACATCATTGGGCTTAATCCCTACTCTTTGCGCCCGATCAAACAGTTGGAAAGCAATATCCACATTGCCACCTAGTCCATATCCCAAGATCAAAGAGCTCCATGAAAACACATCTCTCTGGGGCATTTTATCGAACATCCTATGGCCGTAAGTCAGTGTCGCGCATTTCACATACATATCGACAATAGCGTTCCCCAAACTTAACTCCATATCCAAGCAGTTCCTCACACACCAGCAGTGAATGCTCTTTCCATGCTTTAACCACCCCAACTGACCACACATTAACAGCAAGTTCACCATGACAACCCCATCTAGCTTAATATCAAAATTCAACATCCCCCTAAACAGTTGCAAACCCAAACCAGGTTCCCCGTGCTGGGCATACCCAGATAACATGGCAGTCCAAAGAATCGCATCTCTCCTGGGCATTTCATCAAACACCAGCCTAGCATGAAACACACAGCCAAAAGTAACATACATAAACACTAGAGCAGACCCAACAAATAAACTCACCTCGAAACCCATTTTCGCACATAGCCCATGTACCGTAGTGCCCAGACGAAAGCACCCAGAACCCGCGCATGCCCTCAAAACAAGAGGAAGAGAAAAATCATCTGGTCGAACTTGGGACTCCCTCCACATAAGGAGGAACAATTCCAAGGATTTCTCGGGGAAGTTCGAACGAGAAAACTCGCCAATTACGATGTTCCAGGAGAAAATATTTCGGTGTGGCATGTGAAAGAAGAGGGAGAGGGCATGAGGGTAGAGCATGTTGTGGTGGGAGTACATGAGGACGAGCTTAGAAGTGAGGACGACATTGTCGTACAGAAGAATCCGGAGCAAGCGAGCGTGGAGGTGGCGAAGATGTGAGGGGTTTGGAGAAGTGTGGAGAAGGTTAAAATAGTGAGAAACAACAGAGCTCCGATCAGTGACGTTATTGGCAGCGGTTGTGAAGAAAATTCTATGGATCAGACGCTGAGGCTTTGGTCTTCCATGAAGCAACAATAGTGCGGGCATAAACATCGGCAATCGCGAAGTAGAAAGTGCATGTCACCACCGAAGTCTCGCTCTTGTGTTCAGTTATGATTTTAGACGTTTCTATTCAAGTTTTAGGTAAGGAACATTAACATTTCTATTTGGTCCTTTAATATAATTTTTATTTCAACTTTTTAGTTATTAAAATTTTTATTTTTCATTATTAAAAGATTATTAATTGAACAAGTATTATACTTAACATTTTTAACATGCAATTATATGTCTAACTTGAATTCAGTTAATATCACATCAATTCTATTAAAAATATTAATATCAATATTAATATAAATTAATTAACAAAAAATTATTTATTAAAAATAGTAAATTATATTTAAAATAATTAATTATACATAAATTTGATTATATGAAATAAATGGTATTTATCTTAATTTTATGCATAATTATATGTAATAGTAATGATTTTATATGATTAGAAAGGATAAAGACACGTAAACTTAATATTGGAAAAGTTTCTTGTTTTAATATTTCAAATTATATATTTTTTGGGATGAAAGCATGTTTCTCTTTTATTAGTTTTTTAATTAAATTTTAATATAATTATCATCTTGATAACAAACTAACAAAAATATTATATTCTTTTAATAAACTATGAAAGTTTTTTAAATTATATTATAAAAATTTAAAAATTCAAATAAATTACATAAAAAAAATATGACCTTTTACTGTGAAACAAGTACAATATCTATGACCATAGCCTTATGACCAGTGGTTTGGATATCGGTAGGCGGTTTGTACTAGATCGGTTCAAAGCTAATGCAGGGGGGGTCCCATATCGTGTCGAACTGGTATGTCAGTTCATATTAGCTTTACTGACCCTATTAGTCACTATATCAAGGTCAATTTATAATTTGTAAAATGTTTAGATACTAAAGCAAAAATATGAGAAAATTTGCGACATATTAGTTGACCAATAGGTCTTTTCTTCTCTTATAGGCTTTTTATTCACTCATTAAAGTATTAACTCCTAAGTCATTAACTTTTTTATTCTCTTATTAAAGCATTAATTGTAAGGTTATGGACTTTTATATTCATATATTAATCCAATAGGTAAGCATGCGCTATTTATTACCTAATTCTTCTTATTTATAAATTATCTTTGTCCCTTCCTCGTTTTATAGTAAATGGGATTTGGTAAGAACTCTACTCCCTCCTCGTATTAAAAAATAAGGAGTAAGAGGTAAAATTCATCTATAAATAAGGAGGGTTAGATAATTTATGACTTATATAAGATATTATTCAACATTTATAATAAAAAATTTTGAATTTCTAATTTGTTATTATTTTAATATAAAACTATTATAAAAACCATTTGAAATTATATATATTTAAATTTTGATTTATATTTATATTTATATTTAATATTTTTATAAAAATAATATTTATTATATTACATATATATCAAAATAAGACAAAAGCATTTATCATGCAAAAAATATGATAATGATGGCTTTAAGTTGATAAAATAAACATGATAATAATTGTATTAAGTTGATAAAATTTTATAAAATTATTAATAATTTAGTCTATATGTTATTTTATATGGTCTGAACTTAAAATGAATTGTTATATCCAATCCTAATTGAATTTCAATAAAATATGTTAAATTTTATTTTAAATTTAAATTTATTAAAAAAATGTGCATTTATTCATAAAATTAGGTATGGACCTCACATTTATTTAGATCAAAATTAAGTCATTAATATTGCTAATTTATCATCTCGACAAAAGGCAAATTTAAACCCTAAATTTTCAATTAATATTCAAGTCAGACTATAAAGTTTCAAAATATATAAAAATAACCTTAACGTTTAAAAAGAATCTTGACATTTTAAAAATATTTAGAAAAATCATACACTAACTTCTGTTAAGTTTGCCATTATGTATTGCCTGATAGCGTATTTTTATTGGTCTATAATTTTTTTGGAATTCATATGTTTCTTTTTAAAATAATTTATATGGACCCCATGAATGTGGGATCCACTTGTCCAAACATATGTAAAATATATTTTTTTAATGGGGCGATAGCTCTGATCTTTTCTTTCATCTTTGGTGAATTCAAACCTGACTAAGATATAGCCTAAACTCCTATAAGAGGCAGCAGTGGAAAATGTTTCGCAATGGACGAAAGCTTAACAAAATAATGCCGCGTGGACGTAACTCCCTAGGTAGTATTTATATTTTATTATTTGAGTTGAAGGGATAATAGAAATATTATTGATATTTGTAATAAAAGGTAAGAAAATCTATAATTGATTGTACTTAATTAAATTAATATTCTTTTTTTTCATTTGTTTTATTTTCTATTTTTATTATTTCTCTATTTTGTTATAATAAGATTAATTTTTTAGGATCGAACACAAGTATTTAATTAGTTTGGACTTGGGACAGCTATTCGAAATTATAGTAAAAGACTGAATTTATTATCTCATGTTTGCTTTTGATTAAAAAAAATCCCAATTGAAGTGAGGGATTCTTTAAACAATAAATTAACTATTCAATTAAATGATATTGAGCATATTTGTCATCTCTTTTCGAGAAAGTAGTCGGTTATTTCTTTGCAAAATTATATGATTCAAAAGGTTTTCGATGTTTTGTCAAACATGGAGCCATACATTCTTGTTCTTTTTTTTAATTATTTTCTTTATACTCACGCTTTCTTCTTACTTCAACAAGTATGGACTAGAACTTTTTTATTTGAATAATAATATGATTTTCTTGTTCTTATACTACTTCTAGATAACAGAAAAAAAAAAGCGTGAAATAATCCTATTTCAAACAATATAACATAAAACTGGATAGGACATGATTATGTTATAATGTAAAGATCAACTACATTTTAATAACAAATACATAAGTTATGAGTTATATATAGTAATCAAACAACTAGTATTTAATTTTTGTTTAAATGGATATAATTCTATAACGTCAATGCCATGGTTTTTTGTTTTGTAATGAATAGGGTTCTTTTATAAAGGCTGTAAACAAACAAATGTTTGCAAGTGTGATTGTGTCTCTACACAGATACCTCGAACTAACTAAGGAGTCGTTTGATTCAGCTTTTATTTATGATTTTTAGTTTTTATTTTTGTATTTTTGTAATGAATTTTAGATATTTTTATAAATTTTTGTGTTGTCTTTCTCGATTTCTGTATTATATTAGTATGTTTTTTTATTTCTATAATTTTTTATTTTTGTATTTTAAAAAACCAAAATCAAAAATCAAAAGGAAAAACCCAAACGAATAGGCCTTAAATGAGCATCCACCATATCCAATGTACTAAACAAATCTTTCACTGCACAATCATAGGCCTCTTGACTTTGAGCAAACCCACACTTGTAATACCATAACCTCACTCAACCTCAACTCTTACCAATTAAAACAACAAAAGACAAATTTTACAAAATATCATAACATTACTTATAAACCCTATTATTAATATTATGATAAATCACTTGATTCCACTCACCAATCTTTCCTTTAAATGATTTTGGTGCAAAATTCAGTTTTGGGTTACGGGTTAAACCATTTAGACCCGAATTGAAAAACTCAACAATATCATAGCTCTCATTAGACACAACTACTTTCCTCTTTATGTCCTATAACATTTGGCATTGTCGCTCGACCGTTGTAACTGCCACTTGTCAGTTGGTAAACCTCCTTCAGAGTCTTGCATCCATTTATGTTATCCTAGCCTAGACTAAGGATATCAGCGTCGACGACTTGGGTGTTTTGAAATTCCCGAGACCCGTCTTGACTCGGAACTACAATTGAGATCAGTATTATATCTTCCAAAACCTTGAGTGCCTAGACGATGAGGGTACGGTAGGCCCAAGGGCATGACAGTCCAACGTGGAGATGAAGGGCCGTCAAACATTTGTTGAAAAATTAGGAATTTGGAAATCAGAATTTGGAGGTAAGCCTGAAGTAGCCATTGGTGGGGTTAGAAGGAGCGAGCTGCGACATCATTAGTTGCCAACGGGAGTACCAGGCCACCTTGACGGCAAAGATTAGGAGTCCCAAGGGGAGAGATGGTCCCAAGAGAAGTCTAGTGATTGTTGAGAGAAGGGTCTTAAAAAGGTTTAACAATTGAGCGTTCTAGTTTTGGTTAAGGGGAAGAAACGTAGGACAAAAGCCAGCCACAGAATGAGACACACGTCAATAGCTGGTCAAAAAGGGAGGAAAACAAACCTCAAAATCACAACAGTTTGAGATCGAAACGTGAGCTATAACATTGAGAGATGACAACAAACATAAGATGTAAAGCACAAGGGGTAAAAGAAAAACATAAAAGGGGAGAGACGACGACAAAATGTGATACAAAGGTCTCCTTAGAACTCGATCTTTCATCAAAGTCTAGCACTAACACCCTTATATGACAGTCTCACTTAGGTTTGTTTAAGTAAGACTCAGCCCTCAACACCCCTTGTAGTGTTTCATTCGTAAACTTGAAGTAACAAAGCTTATAAAAGTAATAATAAAACAAAGGTAATAAGAACACGAGAGATACGGTAAAAACTACTAACCTTTATATTACTTCACCTCAAAAGAATATAAGGAAGCTCTCTCTGATTAAGTGAGTAGAGCAAAGCTCGAATGAGCTATATATAGGCCATCTGGTTTGGAAGATAAATTACAATCCGAATCCTAAATGAACCGCACTTCCTAAGATCATGTTCTATCTCTATCAGGATTACATCACTTGGTCAATCAGATGACACCCCTATCTGAATAGGACTCTAACTGATAAGATAGAATTACAACAAAATACAATTAGATAGGCGTTTACATTTGACTAAGACTCTACATCCTTATCCTCAAAGATCTCGGCTATCTTCAGATGTTTAGTCCTACCGCAACTCTATCTGTCGCTACATCATCCAAGATCTCCCATGATCTCTATCCTTAGATGATGCTATATGATCTTGCCGAAACCCGTATAGTACACTGGCCCGATCTAATGCTTACCCACAATAAGTTCGTTAGTCATGGTCCATTCATCCGAATGTATGGGACAACTCAATCCCTACCAGGTCCGAGATTATAACCAAAATGCGCCCTAAGTCTGATCCTACTCGTCCACGTTTGCTTTAGTGTTTTCGCATGCCTCCCTCATGCGTGTAATTTTGTTAACCTTTCTTCGAAGGCGTTTCAAGTGTCGATCCCTCCTACCCTAAGATCTTCGCCAACATTTCCCATATTCCTCACCTACTTATAAGTTTCTCAGGATTTTGTCTTATTCTCTTGTCAACACACTTTTCTCTTGTCGACTTATGTGCCAAGAATTGACCAAGACTCACCAATACTCGCACGATCCCGTCACATGGACTTAGGGGTCTAACAAAACACCCCCACCAAAAGAATTCGACACCCTCGTCGAAATAATATATGGACACTCCTCAACGAGTGGTTCCCTCAAAGACTCCTTAGCCAGATATTGAATAAGGTAGCACATCTCCACATTCATTGACACTTTTCCCACGTACCATTTTCCCACTCCATTGGGATTGTCTTCGCTTGAACTAGTCTTCTCAAGGCTCACCGCGCCCACCAAAGACATGTTGGGAATAACTTCATCCGTCAAGCTTTCCCTATCACCTTGATCCTCCGCGATCTTGGCAATAATATGCTCCTCACTCGTCTTTTGTTTTGGACTTTTTCAAGCATAATTCAGCTCCTTTTTAACAATCAGTCGATACTTGTGCTACCGATGTTGTAGCCTCCTCCATCCCACTAACAAATCTACAACTCTTAACAAAGAAAGATTTTTCATCATGCATAATCATCATACCTCCTAAACTTAGAAACAACATCATCTTTGCTGCCTTAAAGAAGTCGATCCCCAATATCATTTCGAAATCCTCAAGTGGCACGACCATGTAATTCATCTTAACACGCCAACTCCCTATGCTCGCTGGGACATCGTAAGCAACTCTCATCACCGCTTGTGCCATACTCGTTAGAGTTCTTAACCTTGTTGAAGTCTTGGACACCTTAAGCCCCAACTTGCATACCATTCTTTCTGCTACGAAGGAATGTGATGCACCCGTATTTACCATCATGATCACCTCTGTCCCATTAACATGTATTCCCACATACATTATATCAACATAGGGATTAGGTTCTCTACTAACCGCATTTAACAAGACAATCGGATTCAATTCTGCATCATCCGAAGATTCTCCCTCTTATTCGGCTATCAACGCATTCAGCTTCTACTTCCTCGGACATTCTCTCGCATAATGTGACCTGCCACATAGATAACAAGCAATCTTGCCCTTCTTGGAGGATGTCTCCCCACTCTTAGAGCCACCGTTTTGCTTGTCTTTCTCCTTGAAGTCTCCCTTTTTTGAGCTATTCTCCTTCTTCCCCTTGGTATTCTCCTGTTACTCTTGGCCTTTGCCCTTCGAAGAATTTGATGAGTTTGCCTTAGTTTCCTTCATCGCTCGAAAATCTACTAAGGCATCAGTGACAGTGATTGCACCAACCACGTCCTTCACTTTTTGCTTTCGCAACTCCATTTGCGCTCATGATTGTAACCCGGAGAGGAAATTGAAGAGTTTGTCCTCATCTGACATATTTTCAATATCAAGCAATAGAAAACTAAAAGACTTAACATAATTCCTTATCGAACCATCTTGTTTCAAATTCTTCAAAGCATCCATCGTAAGCTATTAAGTATTCAATAGAAGAAATTGATCCTTTAACTCCTTTTTCATGAGCTCTCACGTATCCACGGGAGTTCTACCCACACTAATATCGGTAGAGGTCCTCGTTCTCCACCACAACTTGGTGTCATTATCTAAGTACATGACCGTTACATTGACTGTTACATTGACCTTCATAGCAAAAAAAAAAAGTGAAATAGTCTTATTTCGAACAATATAATATAGAACTAGATAGGACAGGATTATGTTATAATGTAAAGATCAACTACATTTAATAGCAAATACGTAGATTACGAGTTATAAATAGTAATCAAACTATTAGTATTTCCTTTTGTTTAAATGGATATAATTTTACAAGGTCAATGCCATGATTTCTTGTTTTGCAATGAATAAGGTTCTTTGTAAAGGAAAACACACGTCATTAATGACGTGAGAGGCGTGCATTACTTTGGTGTTTATGAAAATAAGCTATTTTGTAATATTTAAAAATAAAAATAAAGTATAATATGAAAATAATTTATAAATTATGTGAAAATTTTTTAAGCTATAATCTTGGTGACCTTTGGTGAACTTCAAGGAGTTTTTACTCAATTTGTATTTTAAATCCTAGTTACTAAAATATATTTTAAGACTTTGGGATAATAGTTAAAAAATTGATTAATTTTTTCACATTTTTTTAGTGACCAAACTTTTAAAATTTTCAATTAAATAATTAACATTTAAAAAATAAATTAGAAAAGGTGAAAAGGTTGACGTTATTAATTGAAATTTGATGGAGTTGACTGAGCCAACCACGTCATCAAACACGTGGCAAACATGTGTCTGACTCGACTCGCTAACCTGTTTGACTCGACTCGCTAACCTGTTAAGCCTATCGTGCCCTCATCGTTTGTACACTCAAAGGTTTGGAAGATGTAATATTGGTCTCAATTACAGCTCCGAGTTAAGACGAATCTCAAGAATTTCAAAACACCTAAGTCGTCGACCTTGATATCCTTAGCTAGGTCAGGATAACATAAACAGATGCAAGACTTTGAAGGAGGTTTATCGGCTGACAAGTGGCAGTTACAATGGTCGAGCAACAATGCGATGCTATGTGTCATGCAATATTCTTCCTTCCGAAGAGGCTAGCTTTTACCGAATCCATCTAAAAATTTTTCCATTTTACCCGAGTTAGATATGAGTCTTTGGGTCTCACTTGTAATTAATGTGGTAAATGAAGTTAGTGAGGGTAGGTAGGAGATCTTTCTATATGGATATTGTATACCATTAGATTAGATCGATCTCCACCATCCATTGAGGAGGTGGAGTGTTATAAATAGGCTAGCTTCTTCCATTGTAAATCATCTCATACATTGTAGCATTCTTGAGTAATAAGAAGCTATATCTCAGTTTTCCAACTCTTTGCTCTTTCTCTCTCTAAAGTAGTTTCCATGAGGTGTTCAATAAAAGTACTCTTAATAAGTACTCGAGAGAAGGCTAAACTAGCATTCTAGCCAAATGATGCGTTCCAAGTTCGTGGAGTTTGCTAGTACCACACTGTTTGTTGGTGAGAAAAGACCAAACTCATGACATATGGGACGCAAAGAGGAAAGTGGTATTGTGTAATGAGAGCTATGATATTGTCTAAGTTTTTCAATTCGGGTTTAAACGGCTTGGTTCGTAATCTAGAATTGGATTTGGCACCAGAATCGCTTAAAGGAAAGATTGACGAGTGGAATCAAGTGATTTATCCTAATATTAATAATGGGATTTATAGGTAATATTATAATATTTTGTAAAATTTGTCTTTTGTTGTTTTCATTAGTGAGACCTGAGGTTGAGTGAGATTATGGTGTTGCAAGTGTGGGTTTGCTCAAAGTCAAGAGATATATGATTATACAGTGACTGATTTGTTCAGTACATTGGATATGATGGATGCTCATTTAGCTCATTCAAGGTATCTGTGTAGAGACGTAATCATACTTGCGGACATTTGTTTGTTTACAACCTTAATTCACTTTGATCTTGTGTACAAACTAAATTAAGGGTCGTTTAAAGCTAGTCAGGTGGGTCGGGTCAGACATGTGTTTGCCACCTGTCCCCACCACATATTTAATGACGTATAATTCGTGTCAATTTTTTTCACTTTTTCTAATTAATTTTTCAAATATTAATCATTCAATTGAAAATTTTAAAAGTTTGATTACTTAATTAAAAAAATGAAAAGATTAGTCACTTTTTTAATTATTATCCTTAAAACTTTCTAATATTAGTTAGAACTTCACGGAGGGTGTTGTTACGTGCAAATGTCACATTCAAGTGGGATAATATCAACTTCATCTATCCCCATATTTCAAAACCTCGTGCTCTATAAAATTTTAACTTGATGTAAACATCCAAACGAATATCTATAATAATTTAAATAAAATTAAATAGGCCATAATATCCACACACTACAAGTCTTTAATAGAAAATGGACTATTAAAAGCCTCACAAATTAAAATAACTAGAAATTAAATTTAAGTTAGAATGACTGTAAATTACTTAAAAGAAAAATAAAGATTAAAATAATTACTTAACTAACCATCGTAAAATAGGAATGGAAAGAAAAAGAGAATGAAATATTTTACCTTAATTTTATACTCTAACTCAACTCAATTATTTATTTTGGATTATGCATGTTATTAAGAGTTTGTTTGATTTAACATTTTATTTTTATTTCTATTTATTTGAATATGGAAGTTAATGAAAATAATTTTTACCGATTTATATATATTTTTATTGTTTTTGTTTCATTAATTTTTATATTTTTTCTTAATTTTTATATGTTATTTTAATCAATTTTGTATTTAAACAATTAAAAATACAAAAACGAAAACTAACAATCAAACCAAACAATCCCCAAATTAGTAGATTTTCTTTTTTTTCAACTTTATATGTTTTTAAGGTCATATTGTGATTCAATGAAAGTGGATGTAATTTGACCAAATTAAAAGCAAGCTCCGTGTTAGTTGGCATATGAATGATTCAATTGTTTGTTTTTGTTAATTGAAACGACCAAAACTTGACATGGCCACAGCTTCACCCGTCCAACACGACTCGATTAGGACGTACTTGACTTCTTTAATTTGCATGCTTAAAGCTATGCTTGCAGCTTACACCATGTATTCAGAATTTCGTATCTCTTTTATTACATATCATTTGCCATGCCTTTTTAGAGTTTTTAGGTCTTATTAACCCTTAATCCTATATTGTTCTAACAATTTCATTTATGTTTAAGTATGAAAACTTATAACCATTCATAAATTTACTGAAAATCAGAGTAACTTGGTTTGTATTCAATATATGTTGTTTTAATATAATATTAAAAAATCATTTAATCTAAAAGTAAAGTTTAATTTATTAGCTAAACCCATAAATTGATCATATAATTATCCATTTTAAGAAATTTTAAAATATATTTATCTTAGGTTGGTATTAAGTGCATGCATGTGGGGAATTCTTTTTTTTTTTACTTATTATTTATCTTAAGTTTTTTTATTATAGCAAATCAATGATCTATAGGGTCCATATTAACACTAATCTTTTAGGGACAAACATTTTAATCACAACCAAATGGTGACAAGAAAAGCGAATTGAAGACAATTTCAATTAAAGGGAACGTACGAAAGGAACTAAGATACTTCTAGTGGCATCCCCTGCGCTACAAGGCAGGCCAGGCTACTAAATACGTCTCAAATGGCCCACTAGAACTTAAAAAAGATTTTCTTCTTGATCAAGAAATTAACCACTAATTGTATTTAATCTCAATTAACTTGAAAAGTAACTTGAGAACGTATATAACGTAAGAATAACCAGTTAGGAGGCAATCTATCAATATATCCGATTCAATTAATTTTTAACTAATAAACTCAATTTAATAACTAATTGAGTTTGGTTTTTCTCTATACGTCAGCTTTTCAACCTACTAAATCTAGTTTATTTTTGTAATTAGGATACTCAAACTACTAGGGTTTTCACCTCGTTTAGTTTCGTATTTGTTTTTAGTTTTCGTTTCTTATTTTTTAAAATATAAAATTCGAGAAAATAGTATAAAAACTAATAAAAATAACACAATAATACAGTATAAAAATAAAAAATAACACAAAATAGAATAAAACATATAAATTTTAATATAAAAATATAAAAATTATAATTAAAAATAACAATAAAATCTAAATATAATACTAACGTAGATTTAAAAAAGAG
>JAOXYD010000135.1:5453508-5466074 GCA_028565735.1 Pinacopodium congolense
GTAATGATATGTTGCTATGAAATTCTATCATAGTAATTGGAATGGGATTGAGATGCATGCTTGAAGTTGAATTAGGCCACTTAGATAAAAGGTGAATCATACGGATTAACTTAAGTAGTTAGTTACATTGGCTTACCTAGAAATTGATATTGGAGTGATTAGGTGATGTATAGAAACATGATGGGTCTTCAATTGAGCATAATTGAGGAGTTAAGCCTATGTGACTCTTTTCCAAGTCATTTCATTCTTTTTGTGTGCGATACTCTCATAGGTGGCTACCTCTAGAAATTGCTCTAAACCAATTTAAATCTACTAGATGCATGCTAAATAGAAGTGATAAAGGTTCTCTTTCTTTTAACCTTTAGCTTAAGTGACCTACCCATGTCATTGTCCCTTGAAAACCCCTTTGAGCCTTTGACCTGTTTGTTTCATGAAGAAAACACCCTATTTTTAAACCCTCAAACCTCATTAGCTTACCCAATCACAAGTTTAATAATGTGCTAAGTCTGCATTAGTTTGGAATTTTGGCTACAATTTTTCTGAGATGCTTTGAGCAGTTATTAGAACTTCTACTCATAGACCACAGTGCATTTAGCTACTGTTTTGTTTATTGTTTCTTTGTTTTTGTTCAAAAATAAAAAAGAAAAAAAATCAAAAGAAAAGAAAAGAAGAAATGACAGAGAAGAAAAAGAAAAAAAGTAATAACAATTAGTACCCAAAATAAGTGCTGAGTAGTAATTTTATCCATTTGCATGTCTCAAGAAGTCATTTTGAGTCCCTTTGCATACTTAGTATTCTATGAATGCTTGTGATGAAGCCTTTCATACCCCTTTTGACATACCTTAAACCTAACCCCATTATAACCCTTGGCAAAGTCCTTTTGATCTATTTGTGTATGTAATCACTGTAGAGAAGAATTGGTGTATTTGTAAACCTATGGTAGTGTGATTTCCTATAGAGAGTTTGTAGTGAAACACTAACCTTTAAACACTTTAGTGAAATGAGTGAATCCTGTGATGAAGACTCATTTTTATTCTATACTTGCCTTTGATCGATATTGTCATAAGTTGAGTTTATTTATGTATGCTTATGAAAACTAGTCATGATGTGTGTAGTAGCTTGACGTTTGAGTTGGCCAAAGTTTGAAAGATTGCATGCTCTTGATCCTTGTGAAGATGAATTGATAGGATGGATTAGTTGTGTTTAATTTTTCTTAAAGACAAGCAAAGGTTTAAGTATGTGGAAGTTGATAAGTGTGTTTTCAGGTATTGTTTCTGAGTTGTTTTTAAGTGTTTTAAGTGTTTCTTTGTGTGTTTTACCTTTAGTTTTTCATCTTTTTCATCTTTTCATAATCTTTAAAGTGTTTAAGTGTTTCTTTATTTTGTTTAGTGTTTAAGGGTGGATTTTGAGCTTATTTGAGCAATAGGTTGATG
The DNA here is from genome assembly GCA_028565735.1 of Pinacopodium congolense. Lineage (NCBI taxonomy): Eukaryota > Viridiplantae > Streptophyta > Magnoliopsida > Malpighiales > Erythroxylaceae > Pinacopodium > Pinacopodium congolense. The sequence continues at coordinate 5,454,942 of JAOXYD010000135.1, forward strand.
CACATTGTTCCTTATTTTTGCAGGCATTAGAATTTCAAGTTAGAATACCTTTCAGGTGATTTTGGTGACTTGCTAGGAAACTTTTAGAGCTCAAATGGCCATGAAAATTGGTGGAAAGGAAGATCAAGATGTTAGGAGTCTCTAGTCTAAATTTCAAGTCAATCGGAGGTCTAGAGAAGAGGTTATGGTCAAAAGAGTGAAGGGTGTTCAGAGTTATAGAGATCAGTTCAAGATCGTGAGAGCGGGTCTGATGCTGGATGGGTCAAAGGTGGGATTTTAAGTATCTTAACCCTCCTTTTGACACATATAAGGGCTCAAAACCCTAGGAGCCGCATTCATTTAATAGCCAACACCCAAAAGAGGCAAAATTGAGGTTTTTGGTGGCTCTCAAAAGAAGAAAGAAAAGATCTTCCTTGGAAAGCATCAAGACAACATCCAAGTTTCCCAGCCTTCTTGGAGTAAAGAGAAGAAATTCAAGGCTCTACTTAGATTATTTTTTCCTTCTTCTCTTTATTATTTTTCAACATGGAAAACATGAGTATTGTTAGATTATTTGAGATTATGAGCAACTCCTAATCTTAAACCTTGTTTATCAAACTCTTGTGCTTTGTCTAATTTAACTGTTATAATTAGTTTCATTTATTTTATTTTATTTTTTGATTTTTAACTTCTAAAATTATTTCTTAAACAAAGAACAACCTAAATTAAGTGGTGACTTAATGCAATCCTTATGGGATTGATATTCGTTCTTTACTATAAGTTACGACCCGTATACTTGCAGTTTTGAGCGTAAAACTAGTTGCTTATTTTGCACGAACACCAATCTGGTTTGAAATTGGGAGAAACGTCATTTTTTAGTGCAAGAATGCTTAGTGTTAGGATATAAAATTTCAAGTAAGGGTATTGAAGTAGATCCAGCAAAAGTGGAAGTTATTGCTCAACTACCCCTTCTAAATTCAGTTAGAGCAATTCAAAGTTTTCTTTGACATACTGGATTCTACAGACGATTTATTAAGGATTTTTCCAAGATAGCTAAGTCCCTTACTGAGCTTTTGACCAAGGATGCAGTCTTTAACTTTGATGATAAATGTATGTGTTCTTTTCAATTGCTTAAGAAGAAGCTTACGAGTGCACCTATTTTGGTATTAACTAATTGGTCTCTTCCTTTTGAGTTAATGTGTGATGCGAGTGACTTTGCAGTTGGTGCAGCACTTGGACAAAGGCATGGAAAGCTTTTTCATCCAATCTATTACGCAAGTCGCACATTAAATGATGTTTAAAAGAATTAAACCACTACTAAAAAGGAAATGTTAGCTGTGGTGTTTGCAATTGACAAGTTTCAGTTTTATTTGATTCTTTCAAAGGTGATAATCTAGACAGACCATTCAACATTGAAATACTTAATAAACAAGCCTGGTGCTAAGCTTCAATTGAGTAACTTATAATTTGTTATTGAGTTTTCTAATTATAAAAATATCTTTTTTTTTCTATTAACATAACGATGGTTACTTATTATGCAAGCACTTATAAATTATATAAAAAAATAATTAAAATTCTTCATTAAGCAAATTTAACTAAACATTTTAAGAGGAATTGCAATATAATCTATTATATACTTAGACAGACAAGAAACAAATCTAAATAGTTAATATATCATAAACTTGCTATTATATTTTCTAATATAAAATAGCTAAGAAAACAATCAATAAAGAGAAGTTTATAAAAGACTGAGAATAGTTTCAATCCAATCAAACTTATTAATATATTTCATGAAGAAAATGTAATGGCATCAGGAGAGACAATATACATTGTAAGGGTAATGATAATGAGTGAGGTAGTGATCATGGGTTAAGTCCATCAAATGATGTTTGTAATAATTTTGATAGTTAAAGTTGTTTGACATGCATGTTGGAAAATGTACCAAGATCAAATGTAGTCGTAGTGGAATAATTTAAAATTTTTTTAATAGAATTATTTTTAACAAGATTTATTTTGAAACATATATAAAAAAAAAACATTATCATAATAACACTAACCTGATTATGCTTTTTTGCTCCTTTTTTCTTCACGAATCCTTCAATCTAAAAGTTGTTCAATTGCCTGACCTCTAACGGTATCTATAGGTCTTTTAGAAAAAGTCAAACAATTTAAGAGGAAAAATGTAAAGTTCTAGCTTTATTATTCTATTTTTTCCTTTTATATGAAAATTCATATTTTTCATACCCCTAGACTTTATCAATATTACAACTAAATTCAAAATTCAGTTATAATTACGAATTAGTCCTAATTAGATAAAATATCTCATATTGATCTTAAAAGTTTTTAAAACTTCTCAATTAAGTCTAATTTAATTAAAATTTTACTTTCTCCTTTTTAGATTTTTTATGTGTCACACATCAGGTTCCTAATATGTTAGAAATGATTATAAATTATAATTTTAATTCACAATTAAAATTACACAAATTAAAAATATTTTTAATTTATCTTTAATTCAATTAAACAATTATAATCATAGATGATGATTGACATCTAGCAACATGTTTTGATCACCCAAGTATTAAGAATGTCAAAGTGGTTTGACTTAATCTATTTAAGTATGGTTATGATGTATAGTTTAATCCTTTCGTCAATTAATATTTCAATCAATATTAGATTATGAAATTAGTATCTATTATAAATAATCTAATCGTATTCGTTCTTATTAATTATATAATGATTTATAATTGATACTTAAAAAACAAAAATTAAGCTCATGTAAGCAAATATGGAGGCAAGACAATTCGCATCTTCCACCCAAATGGAGAGAGCAGCAGCAGTTTCGAGTGGGCATCATGTACTCAACTCGTACTCTGTGGGAGCGAAGTCCAAAGAGAACATATCTTAGCCTTGTTTCACCCGAAAATTGGATCATGGGATGGAATATGAAGGTCTTAAATGGTCAAATTTAGATTCTTCTTCAGTGGAATTCAGAAGATTATTCCTTATTAAATTACATTTTTAATAAGTTTTTGGTATATAATAAATAAAAAAAATGTATACAACCTCTTTACTTCTTATACCTACTAAAATATGAACGTGTATAAATAAGAAGGTGAGATTATATCCTTAAGTCATTGCTCAGTAAATCAAAAGTGCTTGTGACACGCCTGAGTACATCAAACATATGAAATTGTAGTAGTCTACTGAATTAGCTTTGATACGCATTAAGCCTATATTGAATAACTAGCATCAGCCCATTAATACCAAATTCAACTTAAAGATTGAATTGATTTCAATAAAAAAGGTACTTAGTTTTTTTATATAAGTAAGCAAGACACGTTGAATACAGTAGTAGGGCTTTGAGTGACCCAAGAAGCGATCATATATACGGAAACGTTGCATTAATTAAATTGAAAATTTATATATCTGAAGCAGCTCAAAACCTTTCGCATTAAAACAAGAATCGAATTTAACAGAAGAGAAGTAGACAAAATAAGAAACAATAAAAGAGCCTGTGATTAAATTACATTAATGGACTAATGCCTCCATTGCCTATGGTTCAGCAAATGCCTCAAACTCGGAAAGAACCTTGAGCTGCCTATCCCACATGTAGCTGGAGAACTTTTACAGGTAGTTTAAGTCCTGCTAGTGTATGGGGCTCATGGGGCAATTATTTATAGGTAACACATGAGATAATTAAATATTTCTCTAGAATTTGACCTTCAGTGAGATAATTAAATATATTTCTAGCGGTTGACCTTCCGTTTTACGCTGGGCATCATTTCTCTAAATTTAATATTGTTTTTTAAGTAAAATAAAGAATAGATTAATAATAATCAAGTCTACAACCACAAGCCTATCAAAGGAATCTAATAGGTTTTTTTTTGTGGTTTTAGTTTTAGATTTGAATTTCTTGTTTTTTTAAACACAGAAACAAATAAAAAAAGTACATAAATCGAAAAAGATAATAAAATAATACAGTACAAAAATAAAAAATAATACATAAAAATAAAAAATAACATATAAAAACTAATATAAAAATACAAAAATCATAATTAAAAACTACAATCAATAATAATACCAAATAACCCCTAATTAGAGAACAAGTGCTACTACAATGAGCTTTTCACCCAATAGCTTGAGGAAAGAAACTATTATTCTTTCTAGCATAGCTAGGAACAAGATACATTCCTATAATCCAACAGCACAATAAAGGATCCATTGCCTTTAGCATTTCCAGTATCCCAGTTCATAAATTCCAACGACTCCTTATTTTATTAGAAAATTTTATAGTTAAAATGCCCTTGATTCAGGCGAAGGTTGATGCAATAAACTTAGCATCTGTCTTACTCTTATTTTTAAAAATTCTCACATTCCTTGTCCTCCATTTAGTATAAATAGAACTTGAAAAAACAATTTGAAAAGTACTAGGCCGTTTGCTTTTAGATTTTGCAGTGCACATGCCTGTTGAAGTATATCATTCCAAGCGGAAGCTGTGCAGTTCACATTATATAATTTTAGGATATTATGCTATAAAGAAGCTGTATGATTACAAGAGAAGAACAGGTGATCAACCTAATGAATGACATATCCACCCATGAGGGGTTTTATAGTTATTTAAATAACTACTAAGGGTAGTTATTATTATTTTTGGAATATTCAACTTCTTAAATGATGAGATGTGACTTATCTATTAAGTTAACAAAACACAAACTCTTTGCAAAGAAAAGATTGACAAGTTCTTTAATCGGTGGAATTCTACTTCAATCCAAGTACGTGATTGTTGTTTATTTTATCCATATACAAAGATCATGTTGTTATAATCTATGTAATTATATCCTATCTTAAATATTTTTTCTAACATTGGTATCAGAGTAAGGTTGAATATGTATGATATTATCTTTTAATCGTTGTTTTCGATAAGTTATAATAATTTCATGAATATCATTATCATGCACATGGATATCCTATATTTCTAGTTTGTTTCATATTATACTGTTGTTTTTTTGTCAAATAAGTCTCTACGTTGTATTTGGAATTTCGATTGTATTTAATGATATTTTTTAAGGGTTAAGATTTGGAACCATTGCTGATTAAAAACAAAAAAAAACACTGAAAAACGAAAGTCTGAGAAGAATGAAAATGCAGCGTTGCTATATTGTGGTTGTTCACAGTGCAGCGTTGATATATTGTGGTTGTTCACGTGTTTGTTTGTTTTTTTTCAAATTACAAACTTGACAATGTTTGGTGAATGTCCATGTTTTTTTGGTGAATGTTCATTGGATTTCCCTGGTTTTGTTTTTTTTTCAAACTTGAAACATGATTATGGTAGTTATTGAGTTATGGATTTTTTGTAAAGATGGGTTATATTTGTTTTGTTTTGTTTTGATCCAAATGTAACTATGGTTTTGGGCTTTGTGATCCAATGTCTTCATAAACTTATAAGCTATTTATGTTAGGCTTATTTATGAGTTATTTGGGCTAGTAAAGAAGGCAAATTTTGGTTTGCACCTAGGCCTGATTCTCTGGGCCATTAACTAAATGGCTTTGGGCTATTTTATTTGAACTAGAAGTTTATGTTGGATAAGGTTCAAGGCCTAGTTTGTTGTTTTATAGACTAAAAGATGGATCTAAGTTAAACTTATTTGGTTGGTTTAAATTTGGGTTTAACTAAAAAGGTTTAAGGCCTTAATTATTTAATTAAGAAATGGATTTTTAATTAATGTAAACTAATTAGTTGAGTTACATAATTAGACATCACTTTTCTAATTTATGTAAATTAATTTATCTAGATAAATTAATTTATTTTGGAATAAGTTTCTAAAATAAAATAAAAGTAGGAATTAGTTTTCTAATTACATATTTTTTTAAAAATTAGAAATTAGTTTTCTAATTAAATAAAACTTAGCAATATGTTTATTATTAGATTAAAAAAATTAGACATTAGTTTTCTAATTAAAATAAAAAAATTATTAGAAATTATTTTTCTAATTAAGCTCAAACTAATTTGTTTAGTTAAAAACAAACAAACAAACAAACAAACAAACAAAATTTCATTAGAAATTAGTTTCTAATTAAACCAAACTTATCAAAATTGATTAGTTAAATTATAGTTTTAATTAGAAATAAGTTTCTAATTCAACTACAATTATTAGTGTTTGAATATGTTTAGATTGGAAATACGTTTCTAATTGTTTAAACATTATTAGCATAATCTAGTTAATTCTAATTACAAATTGTTAATAGAATTAAATTAATTTTTATTTTATGAGCATGAGTTCGCTACATGTTAGACAAAATAATTTATTTATTTTGTACAGTCTTCTGATTCCTGAAAATTTGTTTTTCAGGAAGATGCCTATTATAAGGAGGACACCCAAGCTTATTCGAGCTGAGGCATAGAAGAGACGTGTTAGTCGCATGTATTTACAGTTAGTTAACATGCGTTTAATGCTCGGTGAAGATCTATCACAGCATGTTATTTTAGTCAATAACATGATGTAAGAATTATACTTCAGAGGTTTTCCAGCTTACGCAGAAGTTGAAGTAAAGTATATGACTTTTCTTGCAACATTACCTCATCTTACAGGCGAATTGTTAAGAATGCTCTAGAATAAGGAATCGTCTAACGAGAAGTCTTATAATACTTTAGTGCTGACTTTTATTAAAGAGACTCGAAGAAGGGAGTTGATCAAGACTTTGTCTCCTATAGGTCTTCTAATAGAACTAGTGAAAGATACTACATATCAAGCTTCACGAACTTTATCATACGAACTCATTAACTCCTTTCCGCGTAGAGTTCGTTACCTATAGACTAGTCATAGGTTGTAGGACATGTAATGAACTGTGTTATTATTTGTAAGAACAAAATTTGGCTATTTATGTAATATGTTTACATGGATTTCAGTAGGAAGTTGTCTAGAGTATAGTAATTGGGATTTGATTGTTGCATGAATGATGATTGAACACATTAGTGGACTTTCAATTTCATAAGTAATTATGATCTAATTATCTACTCTATGAACGATTAAATATGATATTAAATGTATATATATTTTTTAATTGTAGAAACTTAGTGTTTCAAAATAGTTATTACATCAAAGAATATTGTTGCTGAACTCAATAGAGGTGAGAAACTCAATGGTGACAATTATAAAATCTGAAATATGAAAATCCAATATGTGCTGGAGGAGCTAGAGGCTCTTGAACCTTTAAACTTAACCATGGAAGTTCTTGAGGAGGGAACTATGGCCCAGCATAAGAGAGATTGTTAAGCTTATGAATAATGGAAAAAGAAGAACTCTTTAGCTCGTATCATGATGTTGAGTAGCATGGATAATGATATCATGCGAGAGTTCCATAAATTCTAAACTGCAAAGGACATGTGGTCCGCATTGGCTGCACATTTTGGAGGTTCTTCGGTGACCAAAGTAAGGTCACTAACAATTAAGTTTGATACTTATAAGAAGCGCCTACATGAAATAATGCAAAAAAATCTAAGGCAAATGTCCAACATGGTAAGTGAGTTACGTGATGTTGGTCATGAGCTTTCTGATGAACAACAAATGCAAGCTGTGATTTATTCACTACCTCAGAGTTGGGAGCATATGAAGATGCACCTAACTCATAATGAGAGCATCAAGACAATGGAAGATGCTACTAGGCATCTCATCTTGGAGGAAAAACGTCTTAAATCCTCAAAGATGTCTTCTGAGGCATATGCAGTTAGTTCTAGCCCACATGGAGCTATGAACAGGAAACGCAAGCATGATGGTGGACACTAGTGGAAGAAGAATAAGAGATTTAAGCACTTAACTCAAGAATCTAAGAAAGAAACATTGAACCAATGTGGAAAGGGAAAGCGTTCCTTCAAGAAGAAGAACATGAAACGTGTGAGGTGCTATAATTGTGGCAATAAAGGTCATTTTACTCGAGATTGTACCGAGCCTAAGAAGGTACAACCTTATAGTACTAAAATTTGTTTTGTGAATGTTTCTTGTTTTGTTTCTCTAACTAAATCACATCCTTTGTGGATTGTAGACTCAGGAGCAATCAACCACGCAGCGAAGGATAGAGATGCCTTCGTGGAGTTTTATAAACTCCCACATGGAAGTCGATGGCTCTATGTAGTTGATAATTCTAAAGTTACTGTACATGGAATTGGCACCTGTAAGTTAGTCATGAGTGTGGTTAACCTCTCATCTTACATGAAGTTTTATATGCTCTACAGATTCATCATAATCTTCTTTCTGTGTTGATGTTAGTTAGACATGGTTTCCGTATAAACTTCCATAATGGTTGAATGGATTTATTTCTTGGATCAATGTATTATGGTCATGATTTTATGTGTGATGGTTTTATTGTACCAAATGTTATGGTTGAAAATAATAATATTAGTTATTCATTGTTTACATCACCTAGTAATTCCAACATTAATGTAACTTTATGGTATGCTAGACTATGTCATATTGGTCAAAATCGAATAAGTCAATTAGCCAAAGAAGGACTTCTAGGTACTCTAAATAAAATTGATCTACCTGCATGCGAATATTGTCTAGCTAGTAAAATGAAGTGAAAACCATTTGGAAATAGAACACGAGCTTTATATCCATTGTAATTAGTTCATTATGACATATGTGGTCCAATGAATGTGAGGGCGAGACGTAAGGCATAATATTTCATCACTTTTATAAATGACTATACTCGGTATGGTTATATCTACTTGATTTCTCATAAATCAGAAGCATCCGAATGTTTCATAAAGTATATGAATTTAGTTGAGAATCAATTAGATAAGAAAATAAAAGCATATAGAACTAATCGAGGACAAGAATACTTGTCAAATAAGTTCAAAGCTTTATGTGATGGAAAAGGAATAAAAAGGCAATTAACAATTCCTAGAATCTCACATTAAAATGGCGTTGCCAAAAGATGAAATAGGACACTATTAGTAATAATTAGATCCATCATGGCACAAGCAAATTTACCAATAACCTTTTGAGGTGATCCATTACTAACAACCACTCATGTACTTAATCGTGAGCCTATGAAATCAGTTACTAGCACACCATATGAGTTATGGACTGGTAAGAGACCTGATATATCAAGTCTCAGACCCTATGGGTGTGCAGTCTATGTTCATGATCTTTCTCACAAGCATGGAAAATTAGGCCTAAGAGGGAGAAAAAGTATCTTCTTTAGATACTCATAGCACTCTAAAGGATATGTGTTCATTGGTGAACAAAGAAATGAAAGGGTAACTGAATTTGAATCACGAGATGTAACATTCTTAAAAAATAATTTTTTCAAGCAGAGGGAAATAAGTAAATACATCCTATTATACGAAACACTCAATCACCAAGATTTGGTTATACAGAATCAAGAAGAGGAATTTCAACTGAATGAGAGCAATTCCATAAAGAGGTTCCCTATAATGATTGATCTAAGTGGAAGCAATCATATTCATCATGAATTTGTTTATGATGAAACTCGTTTAAGACGGATTAATCAAGGAATAATTCCCCAACGTTGTTTTGAGATTAAAGGGGAAATTAATATGACTATTCTGTAAGAGGAAGAAGAGCCAAGAAATGTAAATAAGGCTTTTACTAGTCGTGTTAAGGAAGAATGGATAAAAGCAATGTAAGAAGAAATGGCTTCTTAAAGCTCTATTCAAGTATGGGACTTGGTTAATCTCCCTCAAAGACGTAAAGCGATTGGGAATAAATGGGTTCTCAAAATCAACCAAAAAGCTTATGGTAGTATCAAAAGATACAAGGCACGTCTTGTAACAAAAAGATATAAACAACAAGAGGGCATTAATTATAAGAAAACTTTTTCACCTGTTGTGAAGTTTGTTTCAATCCATTTTATCTTGGCTATAGTAATTAGTATGGATCTTGAATTACATCAAATGGATGTAAAGACTGCTTTTCTCAATGGAGAATTAGAGAAAGAAATTTATATAGAACAACCTAAGGATTTCATCAAGGTAGGCCAAGAAAATAAGGTATGTCGCTTATTAAAGTTGATTTATGGTCTGAAACAACCTTCAAGATAATGGTACATTCGTTTCATAATGTAATCATTGTGCATGATTTTCAAATGATCAATGAGGACCATTGTGTATATTTTAAGAGATCCAAAGATAAATTTGCAATTTTTTCTTTATACGTGGATGATATATTAATTGCTTGTAATGATTTTGCATTTATTAAGTAAATCAAAGATTGGTTATCATCAAAATTTGAAATGAAAGACATGGGTGAAGCTACGTATATTCTTGGAGTCAAGATTTCAAGAGATCGTTCGAAGAGATTGTTATCACTTTTCCAAGTGACATACATTCAAAGAATTCTTAAACGATTCCGTATACAAGATTCCAAACCAATTGATAACCCTATTGTTAAAAGTGAAGGCCTCAATAAGAGAAATTGCCCTTCAACACCACAAAAACGGGAACAAATGAAGAATGTTCCATATTCTAGTGTAATTGGAAGTCTTATGTACGCAATGGTGTGTATAAGACCAGATATTTGATACGCTATTAGGATGGTGAACAAATATCAATCGAATCCAGGCCAAGCACATTGGAAAGTAATAAAGAGAATATTGAGGTATCTACAGAAAATTGCGGGCTATGCATTATGTTATCAAGGCAATAATTTACATATACAAGGGTATACAGATGCAGACTGGGGAGAAGATTTAAATGAAAGAAAATTTACCTCTGGATATGTATTCTTATTAAACAATGGAGTAATATCATGGAAGAGTAAGAAATAATCTTGCGTTGCATACGATGGAGGTTGAATTTATAGCGTTATCAGTAGTAGCATCAGAGGCTGTGTGGGTTTATCAATTCTTAGTGCATTTAGGAGTCACTAAAAGTAAAATTAAGCCAGTGATCATCAATTTTAATAGTCAAGCTATAATCACTTATACAAAAGACCCCAAATTTCATTGTAAAACAAAGCGCATAGATACCAAGTACAATTATGTGAAAGATATAATTGCACGAGGAGAAGTGAATATGAAATATTTATCTACACGAGATATGGTAGCAGACCCAATGACAAAACCAATTTTTCGAGATGTATATGTTGGGGATGTAAAATCACTAAGATTACGTAGATGCCGAAATGTAATAATAAA